>CM024636.1:14020680-14167437 GCA_014182715.1 Eucalyptus cloeziana
AAGGAACAAAGTGCGTCCACCACGCATATTCAATTGGCATGTGCCAATTCCTTTCACTTCAGCTCTGGGAGTTGTTTCCCACATAGATCCACTTAGTTCCAGTTGGTATTAGTCGGAATTCTACGAAGGATTCTCTATCCTTCGCTACATGGTCCGTTGCTCCCCGAATCCACAGTCCACAAAGGATTAGATTCAAGCCATGAATACGTAACTTGACACATATGCAAAGTTCTGAAAAATACAAGGGGTGCTTACCTTCTTTGGCTCACGACAGCCGCGAGCATAGTGACCCTTCTTGCCACAGTTGTAGCATTTCACCCTTTGTTAGCTTTTCATGCGAGGACGCTTTCCTCTTTCATGTTGGTTAAACTTGGGTTTCTTCCCCGAAGGACCTGCTTCCTTGCCTTTCCCTTTATCAAACTGGGGTTAGGTCGCTTGCGCTTGTAGCCCGAAGCTCCATTTGAGCTAGAACTAGCATGATAGAGTTCGCTTCCGGCTTAGCCGCCAATAGGCGGTCATCTTCCAGCTCAAGATGACGTAATGCATCCTCAAAGGTTTTGATATTCTCATTATGAGTCGAGTGCACCTTCATATGCTCCCAACTCGAGGCAAGGAACGAATCACCGCTTGCACTTGCTTTGCTCATTTGTCGGGACATGGCCAAGCATCTTTAAGCTCATTAATCATGTTTGACATCTTTCTAAGATGTTGCTTCATGGTCTCGACCATGAGGCTTCTTATAAGAGTCAAACCTAATAGTGAGCTGCCTTAGTCCGGTCACCGAAGTATGACCAAATCTTCTTTGCTAAAGCTTCCCACATGTCTTTGGCATTTTCAAAACGCCTAAACTCTCGCATGACGTCATTTTCCATGCTGCTCAAAGAACGTGATGCGAGCAAGAGAGTTCTTTCTTTCCATGCAGCAAATGCTTATTTATCTCTCTTATCTTTGTGCGTGGTTCCTTCTTCGGGTTCTACCATGGTTAGGATAAGAGTCTCAAGTGCTTTCGCTCTTCCAAGACATACCGGATTTTCATTTGCCGATTTCATAGTTGTCACCATTGAGCTTTTCACCTTTGTTCGGCTCGGCAACTATGCTCTTTGTGGCGAAGCCATTGATCCGAACACATCAGACATATATGCACGAGTTATTAATGCCTATTATTTATGCATCTATTTCGACAAACCCATCATATTAATTAATAATTTTAAGTAAGGTTTGTAATCAAAATGTCACTATGTTTCCAATCATCCTCCAAAATCCTAACTTAAAACTATCATTAATATGATTGTCATATGCAAAATCAATTCTATGAAGCTACAAAAACTTCTCTTACTACCCACGCCTACCTACCCACAAAGAACTAAAGCAATAATGAAAAAGAAGATAATTGACATACAATAATATGATAATACTTTCAGTTAATACAACAAACATATAGGTCGTTATAATAACAACAATCGGGTAGATAACATTACATTGGATGTTCACATAGCACACTCAACAAAAACAGCTAATACATTTTACAAATAACCTTCACACATTTAACCGGAAAGATCCTATTTTTTGGTCAATTTCTTGACCTTTTCCCTTGCAACTATGCAAAGAATATTCGTTTACAAAATCTATCACAATTTTCTTATATGAAGCAAAGACCGTTGACATCCCATATGCGATTCAACACATCTTGCCATTCTAATGGAAGAGTGTTAATGAAAAACGCACCATCTCCGATTGCGACATGGGATGACCATTCCATATGACCGTTGAATCTTCCCAGATTTGACTTCAAGAACATGATCAATTATGTCACCTTTCTCCCATCGATAATCACCAACTCGCCTATCAACTTAGAAAGTTTTCCTTTTGTTTATCAAGAATCACGCGAATAAGGCGTACGTAATCGGCGAAGGGAGGCATTGTTCTCGCAACAAATGCAGAACAATATTGGATTACATTTAATCCACATAGAAATAATTGAAAAAAAAACAAATTCCTTTTTTTTTTTTTTTTTACGGGTCAACGGTCAACGGTCAACGGTCGGTCAACGGTCAACGTTCGTCAACGGTCAACGGTCAACGGAAGTCAATGGTCGTCGGTCAACGGTCAACGGTCAACTGACTGGTCGTCGGACCGGTCGGACCGGTAGCCCGGTCGACCGCCGGGCCGGCCGACCGCCGCGGCGCCCGTGCCGCGCGCGGCGCGGGATGACGCCACGCGACGCGGTCGCACGTGCCGCACGCTGCGCTGGAAGGCCCGCGGGTCGGGTCGCCGTAGAGTCGCCGGCCAGACTGGCCGGCCAGCTAACGGACGCCGGGCTGACCGGGTGACGATGACGTCACCGGCGTTGGCCGACGTTGGGTGACGTCATGCCGCTGAGCGCGGACGCGCTGGGTCCGTGGACCGGGCGCGCGTGGCCGGCCGCCGGCCGGCGTGCTGAGGCGCCGGTTGTCACCGGGCGCGTGTGCGACGCGCGGGACGAACTGGCGTGGCCGGGCGCGGGGTCGCGCCCACGCCAGCCAGCTTCGGCCGCGCGTGTGGGCGCGGCAGCCCCCCGGCGGCGCGCGACACATCGCCGGGACTCGTCTCGACGTCGCCTTCCTCCCTGTGCCTTCAGATTTTCATTTCGACTTACGAAAAATCGAAAAATTGGGCGAACAACACTCGGGTGTCGGGATTCCTTGCCCCGATCCGTACGGCCGAAGTTCATTTGCGAAAAAATCAATTATGAAACATCATACAACATCATAAAACATCATACAAGTCGGGAAAACGCTAACACGGGCTCTGATACCAATGTTGGGATCGGTCGGATCCCCAAAAAACCGGATTCGGCACCTAAACCGAACCCCTAAATCATATGCGGAAGATAAGCCCGGAATCTAACGTATCACCGATCAAAAAAGCACACCACGGATTCGAGCGTACCTTGTTGGCCACGATTAGACACCGATGCCGTATTGAAGAAGAGATTTCGGGTTCCGTTCGATCCGATGTCGAAGATTCGCCGTGAAGTGGAGATGGCGTCGCTTCTTGGAGAGAGAGAACTTTTGGAAGAGAAGAGAACGTACGTTAATTATGTCAAAAGGTGTCTTCTCATTCTCTCTCATCCCTTTTATAGCTTTCCCTTCCACGGGCCTTATTCCCGTGGGCCGGGCTTTTAGGCCCATCATGGCCGGGCCAGCTTAGGCCCGTTATTAAATCCATCAATTATTATATAGATTCAACAAAACCAAACTTGTTAATTTATTAAATTCAAAAGGTAATCAAAAGGTAAGGAGCCAATGAATTTATTCTCAGCAAGCCCTAATTCAGTTAAATTTGCCAAGCTTCCGATTGATGCAGGGATTGGACCGATCAAATTATTAAAGGATACACGCAATGATATAAGAGATATCAATTTCCCTAACTCTTGTGGAATTGAGCCTGAAAGATGATTTGAGTAAAGATTTAACAACTTTAGATTACTCAAGTTTTGCAAAGACGATGGTATTGGACCGACCAAATCATTTTCTGACAACCTCAATACTTCAAGATTTACCAATCTCCCAATTTCTGAAGGTATGGTGAAGCTTGAAAGATGATTTGAGTAAAGATTTAATATCTTTAGATCACTCAAGTTCTGCAGAGACGATGGCATTGGACCGAGCAAATCATTTTCTGACAAATCCAATGCTTCAAGATGTACCAATCTCCCAATTTCTGAAGGTATGGGTCCTGAAAGTCCATTTTGCCATAACCAAAGGGACTTCAATTTCATTAAGTTACTAATCTCTCTTGGAATGGAACCACAAAGGTAATTACGCGAAATGGTAAATTCAATTAAATTGTCTAATCTTCCAAGGGAATTAGGAATGAGGCCTGAAAGTTGATTTTCCCATAGGTAAAGATAAATCAAGCTGCTCAAGTTCCCTAATGAAGCTGGGATAGAACCAGTGAGAGCATTTATGGAAAAATCAAGTTCCAAAAGAGAATCCAACCATACAATCTCTCGAGGGATGTGACCACTCAGGTTGTTTGCACTTAGGGATAAAAAATGAAGACTCTCTAGTGTACCAATACATGGAGGAATGTCCCCGGACAGTTCATTGTCATAAAGATAAAGAGAGTTGAGTTTGGAAAGGTTACACATGCTCGAAGGAATGGATCCTGACAATCTATTTCCCCATAAGCTAAGAAAATTCAAGCTCCTCAAGCCACATATTTCAAGTGGAATGGAACTAGAGAGGGTATTCCTTGAAATAAATAATGTGGTTAAGTTGCCTAATTTCGTAAGAGAAATAGGGATTGGACCAGTCAAATTATTTTGGAAAAGGTTAAGAAAAGATAAACTTGTCAAGTTTCCAATAGAACGAGGAATTGAGCCAGTGAGATTATTGGATGATAAGTCAAGTTCAATGAGGGAAGTGAGCATTCCAATTTCTGAAGGTATGGGTCCTGACAGTCCATTTTGCCATAAATAAAGAGACTTAAAATTCCTCATGTCACTTATCTCTCTCGGAATTGAACCAGAAAAGTTATTCTGTGAAATGCTGAATTCGATTAAGTTGCGTAGTTTTCCGAGAGAGGTAGGAATGGGCCCTGAAAGTTGATTTTTCCATAGATAAAGATACATAAGGCTGCTCAAGTTCCCTAATGAAGCAGGGATAGAACCGGTGAGAGCATTTATGGAAATATCAAGTTCCAAAAGAGAATCCAACCATCCAATCTCTCGAGGGATGTGACCACTCAGGTTGTTTGCACAAAGGGACAAAGAATGAAGACTCTCTAGCGTACCTATACTTGGAGGAATGTTCCCGGATAGTTCATTGCCACAAAGATTAAGAGAGTTGAGTTTGGAAAGGTTACCGACACTTGAGGGGATAGCGCCATAGATCGAGTTGTTGCCAAGTTCCAAGCTAACCACATTGGTTAAGTGCGAGAAGTCAAGGCTGTCTAGAGTTCCCCTCAAACCAAGATAGGAAAGATTTAGATGGGTGACAGCTCCATAGTTGTCGCAAATGACACCGGTAAAGTTGCAAGGATTGTTGCCATGCCATGAAGAGAGGAGAGATTGGCTATGGCTGTCAAGAGCAGATTTCCAATTCAAGAGAGCTTCTGCTCCATCCTTATTCTCAGTCGCATTGACAGTGAAAGAAGAAGTGGAGGACGCAAAAGCGTCTGCACCATGAAATGAAGTGGCATCGACCAAGAAGAGCAAGAACAAGAAGGTACCCAAAGGAGAGTGGTTGGACGGCAATACGGAAGAAACCATGATTCGGGGAATGGTTGATTTATGGGAGGTAAGATGGTTCAGGTCTTCGTATGATTAACTAGATTGATGACATATTTATAGATGGAATATCACTCCTGAAGCCTTAGTCGGAGCCAATGTCTATTACAGCTGTACAACGTTTTCCAAGCAAATGGGGCCTTCTCATCGACGATAAATTGCAGGAAAAAATCTTCTCTTTTTGTTTTTAATCGATTTAACTGGGAAATTTTAAAATTCAGTTCCGACCATTGCGGGCGGAAATTGCGTGAGGCCTTTTTGATTTTGCCTCGTGGCGCGGAAAAGCCACGGTTAAGAAAAAATGGATCTTACGTCAGCTTCCTCTCCATGATTTCCAACAACTCTGTTGATTATCTTCATGCACAGAATAAATAAGTAGATAATGTTTGTTCTCTCATCAGGCAATCACTTAACCAACACATTGGATTTAAATCTCAGTATAATAGTAATACCCATGCAAGGATCATGTATTTAATTAAAACCACTTGAATAGATATTTTCGTTTTACTATTTAATTCATTTAAATTTTGGGTTGGACATACTTTTACCTTTTGTTAATCTGAAATGTTATGATTTTTCACACCATATAAATATTGATACATGAATTCACATACAATATTTTCATAATTTTCATTATATATTATTAATGCACTCTTCTACTAGTTCT
Source organism: Eucalyptus cloeziana (assembly GCA_014182715.1). Taxonomy (NCBI): domain Eukaryota; kingdom Viridiplantae; phylum Streptophyta; class Magnoliopsida; order Myrtales; family Myrtaceae; genus Eucalyptus; species Eucalyptus cloeziana. The sequence continues at coordinate 14,026,620 of CM024636.1, forward strand.
TTGAGGCTCAAGCACATGCTCCTCCCAAGCCCCAATAGGTTTCTCTCTCTCTTTCTCTTCCCAAGTAATTTCTTATTTTTTTTTTATTTTTGTGAAATTTCTAGCTTGAAACAATTATTTAAAGAATATCACATTTCAAAAGAAGTGCGACTCATTCAGGCTCCAATAAAAAACCCCATTCTCGCACAATTATTTATAGCAAATGTGAATCTTGGATTCACTTCACATGTGTAAGTCTTCCTCTTTTTTAGCTCACCATGTCTTTACCCCCTAAGACACTCTTGAACATATGAACACAAGAAATCCTCATAAACAATAGAATCAATGTCAGCTTTGAAAAAAAAAAGCGTCAGCTTTATCTTTCTTTTGCCTCAGTTTTCTCGAAAATTTCTTTTTTGTGTGCTTCTCTCTCTTTTCTTTCCCCAGTCAATTTGTCTTAATCATGTGGAGGACCACCCTTAAAGACCTTAACTACTTCAACTTTTTTTTTTTTTGACTTCCATCCCTTCAAATGGTCTAATTACTTTACCATTAGTGCAAAGCTATTCAATTTTATAATTACGTTACTTTTCTGTCTTCATGGACTTAGTTCCTCATTAGTCACGGTCTCTCACCGTGTTACACATGATGGGTCCGAATAAAGTCATGTCCCGCTCGAAAATTCGCAAAACCCATTGTTTCGCCGGAATTGTTTTTGTAATAAAATATCTTTTTGCAAAAGTAGTTCTTCGACTTTTATTTAAAAAGATAAAGGTCTTGCGCTAACTTCGGGGAAAGGATATCTCATACAAAAAAGGAATTGACTTCTCCAATTCATATAGCTCTGTACAATCCCAAACTAGGTCGGAATTCAATCAACGACAAAACCTGAAATTACAAACTCGATAATGCAATTACGTCGGAATTAGTCAATGACACGGCCTAAGAACATAAAGATACTACATTGGAATTCAATTGATGACATAGCGGTAAGATAAAGATACATGCCAGAATTTAATTGATAACGCGAATTTGAGAACTACAGTTAAGGAAATTTAAAGTACAATGTAGGAAAAATAATTGAAAGATGACATTCAGCTTGATTTTTTTTTGTTTGTGTGTGTGGGGGGTTCTCTAATGGGTGATTGGCGGTATTTTTAATGGCTTATGGTAACTACTTTTTTACGATTCTCAGCAGTTATAATTTTCCAAGTAACTTTTGTCGGTTACATCTATGTTTCTAAATTTTAAGTGCAAAAACTGCTCCATGACCTGGTTTCTTGTAATCAATGTATGTTCCACGATCTTACTTTCAAGCGGTAACTATTTCCTTAAACAATGCTTGTCTTTGATCTCAACTAGTTCATCGAACGACTTGGTCTTTACATAGTGACTATTCCTGCAAAATGGTGCGCCTTTGGTCTCATTAATCGGAGCAGCTAATTAATATTCTTTTAATAGATATTGGCAATATTCATATTAGCAAGTGCTTGTTGTCTATTGCTGTATTTCGACAACTGGGCAGATGGCATCGATGAATACCATCGTCGGTCGACATGTATTGATCCATATAATTGTCGATTAGTCAGCATGTTTGTATTAGTACTCACGCGCTATGCATGTGACTATCTACAGTTGTCTCATGTGTCGTACACCTGTTTCCTACTCTTTATGACTTCCTTCGAAAACGATCTTTCAATTTGTGGCTTAATGGGCTTGCTCTAGCCAACCTTCCTCTAAGATTGTCGATAAAAGAAAGTTTTACCCTAAGTTCGAAGTGTATTCTTCGCGGTATCGTGCAAAACAATATGGCCTAAAGCAAGCTGTGCCGATGCAAGCCCCATAATTCTTGAATTTCCTTATATGGACAAACATACATATAAGCCCTTTACCAAAAAAAAAAAAAGACAAACATACATATAAGCTCTCGGAGAGGGGTCCTTTCTGTTGGAAATAATCTAGAAAATACACACTGTTTGTTGTAATCAGAATATAAAATTGGAGGTGAGGTACGGATATCCGAATCTCCTTAAGGCGATTAGTTCCTGCCAAAGGTGCCCCGCAGATTCACGAACTATGCCTCCCAAGATACAACACCTCGAACTTGTTTGGATCAGCACTATGCAAACAGGACTCCATCGAACCGTTCAATTGAACCAGCACACTCAGAAAAAACAGAAGAGTAGAAAGTATTTCAAAGCTTTTTGGAATCGAGTTGGAAAAAACCAAAACCAAAAACCTCTTCTTAATGAAGCTCTATGCTCCTATATATTTATAGAGCTTTTTGGTTCATGTACTAAAGAGATACATGAATTAAATAGACGGGTGTATCCACGAGATTCATGAATAAAGAGATACGTGAATCCAAGAGATTCATGTATCCAAAGATACGTGAATTTAAGAGATTCATGAACTCAATAAATACATGAACTGAAAGATACATGAATCTAGGAAATTCATGAATTCAATAGATACATGAACATAAAAGTTGAGGAAATACATGAATCCAAAAGAGATACGTGAATAGAAAGGACGTATCATAATTATTGGCTTTCGTTGATCCATTAACCATAATTCCAACACTTTCAACTACTCTATGGTCACCCAAATTATGCACAATCGGTACTTCTCCAACATCGATGAATTCCAACCTGCTCTTGGTTGTACAACTGAATGGACTACATGATGGGTTTCTGTAGTCTTTGATTCTTCTTACAAAGAGGCCACTAAGCCCGCCCCAACCCAAGTAAAATCACTTCATAGTCATACACATGTTAAAGCCAAGGCTGCCAAGAAAAGAGGGAAGAGGGCCCTAAATCCTATTAAACCGTCCAGTCAACAAGCATCGAAGCAAGATTCATCAATAGATGAAGAAATCGAAAGGATGTTTAACTTTTCAGAGGACACAACAACTCTTTATCTCCGAAGTTTTCGAAAAAGAATACCAAAAGAAAATCCAACAAAGGCAATTGTCTTGCCTTACACTCCTTGCCTTTGTTTCTTTGTTTTCCTAAATCATCTCTTGCTCTCAATAGGTGCCTCTCAACCGATCAGACTTGTTCCTCCAGTCACTGGAATGTCCCGATTTAATGAACTCCGCGCTTTTTAGGAGGAGGAAGAAGTGGATGCAAACGCACTTTTAGCAAAGAAAAGGAAGAGGAACTTCTCAACTTTACCTAGAAGTTCACATACCGAAGGAGGTCTTGATCCAACTTGTCTTACGATAACATCTGATGCCACCGAGTTTGTGGGCGCCTTACCCACTTTAAGCAGTCAGGTCATTCCAGCCGCGTCTTCCTCTGGCGATGCTGGTGTAAATAGTGAATTGAGTCACAATTTTCCTCCTGCCTCTGTGAATACCTTACCAGTTCCATCTCCAATTCCTTTAAAGTGTATGGCAAGTCTTTCCCAGCACACTAACGATTCCTCGTTTGATGAAATGTCGACATGGCTCAGGCATTGACACAGCCCAAAGATAATTTGTTAGTGCATCTATAGGTGGTCAGGATTTATCAAATGTACTCGTCAATACATCTTAACAACTTTTGTCAGCTGAGCCTGCTCTTTTACTTCTTCCAGCACCAGAGCAAATTCTATTACTCGTCTTTTTCTAATCCTGTTTGATGGGTTCAGCTGAATGAGTTCATTTCTGACCTCATCAGGTACCATGAAGGACCCACTAGTGACTCCATCGATTGCTCTAAATTCAGTTGTCAACTTAGGATCCTCTTCTGGCGAGCTAAACAAAGGGACTGACTCTGTTGTTGAAACCACTCGTGATCTTCCATCAACTTTTGTTCCCGCTAAACACTTCTCCGATGTTTTATTGCTATCTTCTTAACGCAGCAATTGCATCAAATTGTTGATGAATGTTCTCTGAGTTCTCTTGCCAAAGCCAGACATAAATTGGAAAAGGCTTCCCAAGTTTTAGCTATCAACTCCAACAATTTAATCTTCAGGATCCTAACTCCTGGCGAAGCTACTACTAAAAGGATATGAGGTAAATTGTTGGAGTTCCTTGATCTCTCAAGTGGCGGCTTTCCAATTGTGTGAAGAGAATATCAGCGTTGCCTTGCCTCCTGGGCTCAGCGAAAAATATCGAGACTTCTCGAATGGGTTTACCACTAGAATGGAAACTTACCAACACAACCACGAGTCAATAATCTCTTTGACTGTCCTAAAAGAAAATCACCCAGACCTAAATCAGTCCATTGAAGAAACCAGCCACGGTGTGAGAACTAACCAAGCTACTTTGCGCACTATAATTGATGAAATAGCTTGTCTCGATAAGGAAGAGACACTACTTGAAAAACAACTTGCTCAAATTGAAACGGAGCTGGCTGCCACACGTCACTAACAGAAACTTAAGCATGCTTAGAGGGCTCAAGTGGAAGAGGTCTTGGAGCAGCACACTACTTCCCTCAAAGAACTAAAGAAGAATGAATATGACCATTTGACAGCAAGGAATGCCAAAAGACGTGGCCTCGAGAATCGGTAGACCACAAAAAATGGCAAGTTAAGCTTTCGCATGTTGAACCACTGGGGTTTGCCCCAGTGGCCACATTTCCAACATAGAAGGGGGAGGTGAGGGGTTCGAATCCTCACATTTTCAGGGGAGGTTGGGGTGGGGACGATATAGTTTCAGGAGTGGGTTTCGACTCCCACGCCCTGCAAGGAGATAGGGCAAAAGTCTATGAGTGAGAGTTAGAACAGGAATAGAATAAGATTGACCAAAAAAAAAAAAAAAAAAAAAAAAAGCTTTCGCATGTTGGCTTTCCAAAAAGGAGGTAAAAAATATTGTATATCCAAATAACATTTCTCATTAATGAAATTCCCTTTTTATTCCTTTATTCTGAATATGTATGTCGAAATTCTCATTGACTAACACCTTAATGATCCTTGGCGCATTGGAAATTGGCCTTTCAAGGTTATCAAGCTCAATGGCGGGAACTAGATTTAATTCAATTTTCATATGGTTTAACTTCCGATAACTATCAACAGTCCCACTAAGCTCCAGTCCTTTCAAATCTTTGGCTAGTGTGCACGAGTTGGTTACCTGAAAGGACATATTTATACCCGATCATTCACCCGTAGGATATATTCTATGACCTTGTCTTCAATTTTTGATAACAAAATGGCGCATGACCCTCGTTTTTCTTCAAATGCTTAGTATGTAGTGTACTTGAAGCGCTCCGACAATTGCCATTGTTATGAAGACAATGGACATATGTCTCTGTCCTTCATGGACTACGATCTGCTCGAGACCATATAATTTTGGGTTATTACCTAAAATATGTTCCCCCTCCGACTGCATTCACAGACTGCTTTCCTCGCCATTATATGGAGGTGCTTCCAATCAATTGGGATTGTATCTGTGCTCATGCCTGGTCTGCCCTCAACTGTCGATTTAAAACCTTCCCATCTTTCGATGAGCAGTTCTTTCAGTGCTATCTAAGGTTACAAGATGAGACAGGACCAACCTGTTACCAGGCCAAGATTGAATGGCTTTTGAGGCTCTATTGCATATCTTTTGACCCAATTGAATTCAGTTTCATTTGCAGTCTTTGTTGTTTCTGGCCCCAATCGTCACGTTGTTTCTACTTTCCAGTAGGACCAGTGACCATAACCTTGTTGGACATATGGAGTATAATGGGCCCCGTTAACAGAAATTGGTGAATCTGATTTACACACCTGTCCATACTCCACAACATTAGAAATGATTTTTTTTAATTTTATAAGTACAAAAGACATTACAAATAATGTTTGGAGTGTTTAGCGAATTGGATTTGCGACCAAGAGGACTGCACCCCCTGTCCTCGACCGTGAGATTTACGCACAAGATCACTTGTCTAACAAGAGATCTGTCATGAGTTACAGAAAAAATTTATAGCCCAAGTCTTTGATTGTCAACTCTAATTAGATAAGACTGAGAAGGACATGGTGGATCTAAATCCGCTAAGTGTCGGAAGTTCTTAGTCGGCAAACATGGATAGTCGACGAGGTGTTTAGCAATTGCCAACAGTGTGCATAAAGAAAAATTATTAAGTCCTAAAACATGAGTGTCGGTAAGTGAAGTTCAATTTAGTCAGCAAACAGACCACGAACACATTATCGGCAACGAGCTGAGCACTAAATAACCACCAAGGTTATGAGTGATGATCTCGAATACAATTCACATGAGCGAGTCAATGTGGTTGCTAGGCTAACATGTTCCAAAAGTAGTGGAGCCATAAATATTGTAAGCCACTAACCGTGGAGGCTGAGAAACATGGGCTGTTATAACTTTTTTTTTTTTTTTTTTTGTCAGTCCTACTCTATTCCTATTCTACACACTCTCTCTCGACTTTTTGCCCCGCCTCTTGCGGGCGTGGGAGTCGAAACCCACTCTTGAAACTCACGCGTCCCCACCCCATCCCCCCTGAGAAGGTGGGGATTTGAACCCCTCACCTCCCCCTTCCATGATGGAAGGGTGGCCACTGGGGCGAACCCCCAGTGGTTATGGGCTGTTATAACTTAGAAAGAGGGGTTGCAAGTTGCGGAAGAAACCGTCAACGTGGGGCGAGTAATGAGTACATGGTCGTCGATAGTGGATCTTTGGTAACCGTTTGTAAATACGTGTCGGTGAATTCTAGAAGTCACGTCAGATGTTATTTGCTTTCTTTAATTATTATTAATCATCGCTAGTGGATTATTTTAAATAAGGTTAATATCCTAGAAAATTCCAAACTGGTACACGTGTGGCAAATTTACCTCAAACTAATTTTTTGACCATGAAAAACCCAAAACTGGTACACCTATGACAAATTTATCTCAACTACTATAAAAAATCACAAACTAGTATACTTTTGATAATTTTATCCTAAATTAATTTACTTAACCGTAAAAAACCTTAAACTAGTATATTTGTGATAAATTTATCCTAAATTAATTTACTTAACTGTAAAAAACCTTAAACTAGTATATTTGTGACAAATATACCTTCCGTTAAATTTGATTAATATCACAAAAAATCACAAAAATTGCATAACTGTGATAAATGGAGAGTAAAATCGCAAATTGTTATACCAATTAATTGTCACGTGTCATCCAACTTAGTAATTTGACAGTAAAATTATATATAAAAAAAGGATAAATTTATCACAAGTGTATCAGTTTGGGGTAAATTTATCAAATGTGTATTAGTTTGGGGTTTTTGGTAATCAAAAAATTAATTTGGGATAAATTTGTCATAAGTATATCAGTTTGGGGTTTTTCAATATATTAACCCATTTAATTATTATGATTGTAATTCAAGCACGCGACCATTAATCAATCAATGGACACTAGTTGTTCAAATTTTATCTTCCCATTAACTTTACATCATAGTACCCTTTTACATGGTTGACCGTGATTATTTCCAATTTTTGTACCTTTAACTTTTTCATCAATAAGCGTTTCTGGTCCAAGAATTAACAAAATGTTCCTTCATATCCTTTGACAATTTCTATATCGATCCATATTTTGAAAGGTGCTTCATTGACACTTTTAGCGAAACAAGCACCATAAACTGATTTCCACGAAACAAACTCATTCTTGGGTTGAATTAGGAGATGTCAGTTGGTGCGGGCTAGTTTCAAATGTAACTAGTTCAAATTTTCTGTTCCGATTCTTTGGAGCTACAAGGTCGATTCCATCTTCCGCCTTTGGAGCCGATCACCTCACTCATGCATATAAAATCACCACATAAGGTCACCTTAAGTTGATATCTGACGGTGAGGTGTAAATATTTTAAGTAATTTTTTTTCCATAAAATAGAATTTGCAAGCTGGAAAGTTGCATGTATATAACTAATGTGTTTGATCAACAGAGAATGAGATTCTCACAGATCATAAAAGATGTTCCAAATAATAAAATAATCAAGAGTGAGAAAATGCAAAGAAAAGTGGAAGATGGGGGCCTGGTGAATTAAGTAGACGCGTGAAGTACCGTAGGCCCAGCCTTTTAGAAAATCTTCAAACGAACGAGAGCCTAAAGGACCCAAAACACGCGAGTTAGTCTGTCGATAGCTTCTCCGTTCGGCAGCAGCGACCATGAAGATTCGTTCCTCGGTGAAGAAGATGTGCGAGTTCTGCAAGCCGGTGAGGCGCCGTGGGCGCCTGTACGCCGTTTGCTCGGCCAATCTCAAGCACAAGCAGCGACAGGGGATGATGACGTTGGCAGGCCAAGGACAGCTCCCTCCTACGTACGGCTTTTCTCGAACCTTGTTGAAAATTTGCGACTTTCGTGTGATTCGTGCTTTGAAATCAGTCTGCAAGTGTTATGGGAGCTGCATAACTACATGTGATGGAACGCTCAGAGCATAAATTAGTTTTGAGGCCTAAACACAGCACCGGCTAATCGTCTTTTCCCAGACGAACACTCAGAGCATAAATTAGTTTTTGTTCGTTTGCCCCCAACTCAACTACTCCCGTTGGATTGAATTTATAGCACAGACTAATAAATTGTAGAATAAAGCATCTTTAGAGGCTCTCACGTCTCAAAGATTAAATAGTGCATTATAGCCTTGATTTAGACTGTTAGAGTCAGGAGAGCATAGTAAGCCAAGTGGATAGGCTGAACATAAAAATGTTTTGCATTTCTTTAAGGGAAGGTGATACAAATGGTTCATAAACTTTGCAATGTGGTCCATGAACTTTTAATTTATTTAATGTGATTGTTAAAGTTTAGCCAAATGTGTAATGTGCTCCCTGAACTTTTATTTTGTTCATTGTGGTTCTTGAACTTTTGGCACATGTTCAATTTAGTCCATAGACTATATCAAATTATTCAATGTTATCCCTGATGTTGAATTATTGGAAGGGCTAAATTAAGCACTTTAATATAATTCATGGACTATATTGAATATATACAAAAAGTCTAGAGATTACATTGGATAAACTAAAAATTCATTAACCACGCTACACATTCAAGATTAGGGACAATGCTGAACATTTTTATAGAGTCCATGGACTAAATTGAGCATGTACCAAAAATATATTGATACGTTGAACAAAATAAAAATTCAGGGTCTTATATTGAACAAATTAAAAGTTTAGAGACTATTTTGCACAATGGGCCCAAGTTCAAAGGCTATTTGTGTCATTATTCTTATCTTTTATTCCTCAAACTCCTTTATGTTTTGTTGAAAGAAGTTTACTGTCTTTGTATATGCATGATTGTTTCTATAACACGAGCGCATGTTCTTTACATTGTCCAACACTTATTTGCGAAGATGTCCCACGACTCCTTAGATAAACAATTCACCTCCTTCTTGATTCATTGTGCCTACTCCATTTATCAATTTGCATATGTTCTATTGATATACGAAAAAAGATACATAATCCAATGTCAAAGTACACATTGTCGTGCTATAGTGTTGAGAAGGGTTCCGTAGAAATTAACCAATGAAAAAATCAAGACGATAAAATATAAAAAAAGATTAGATGAAAAGGGTAGTTCCGTAAATTATTAGTTCTACGTGAGAGGACCAAAATCAACACTAGGATTCAAATTAATATTTTAAAGAAATTCTACTACTGGTAAAGAAAAGCTTCCAAATTAGGACCAGAATACTCAATTTGATCAATGTGGTCTTATTCTTCTTCGATCGAAATCATTTCAAATGTAGAAGAGGAGGGATTTCTCACGGTGCATCGAAAGAAAATAATTTAGTTTTCTCTATATTTTAACTGCAGGGATTTCAAAGTCATCATCCCTATCTTCCTACGGACAGGAAACCAAAAGTGGTTATTGAAGAGAGTCGACTAGATGACAATGTGTGTCAGAAAAGATGTTTGAGTGAATATTGCCCATATTAAGGGATGTGAATTGCGGTTTTGGTGTCCCTGCCATACTTCATTCAAATTAATTAATGAAAGAATGACAATAAAAATTTTGAAGTATATTAGGGATGTAAGTGGACCAACTAAAGTTTCAAGATAATATCATACATATGTCAAAAAGTAACTTGATTGAACTAATTTAAAAATGCAAAAATGGCACCACACATCGATAAAAGTTCACAGACAATTAGTATCATTGTGCCTTCCGGCAATAGAAACTGCATATTATTTACATCTCGCTTCAAAAGAAGGGAAGCGACGTCAATTTAATACATTTTGCAAATTCAATTCCTCTTCGCTACGCAAAAAAGCTGAAAATAGTTGTGAAATGAGATCTTCCCAAGAGCCTTCTTGTAATTAATTCTGGGCCACAGCTCCAAACTATAATCATTGCACTATTCCTATGACGTTCGTAGAGAAGCTAGCTCTGTATTGAAAATCATAAATCACATTATCGGGATTAGTGAAAACTATGAAGATATTCAAAAGGTGATCATCATCATTACTAAAAACCAAACATAATACCACATAAAAAAGTAACTTCGAAACTTACCATCTCCCGTGAATGCTCCAAATTTCTTAACATTGAGGTCGCGAAGTTGCTCGAAGCTGACTGCAGAGAATGGCATTTCCATAGGTACTTGTACGCAAAGCTCACGCGAGATTTGTCCCATAATCGGTCGTAGTTGTGGATCGGCTTGCAAGCATGTGAATTGATGGTTTTATTTATGTTTATGATGGGCCTGAGTTGGCCCGTTAGGGCCCGGCCCGTGAGTTGAGGGCCCATGGAGGAACGGTTGCGATGTGAAAGGTTGCATTGTTTGGATACGAGAGGTTGTGTCTTTTGGAAGGGGTGTTACGTTGAGGAGTTGCGTCGTTTGGAGGAGACGCTTCGAGGGAAAATATAAAAGAAAAAGGAATGTACCTTTTGGAAGGTTACGTACGTTCTTTTTCTCTCTCACTCTCCTAGAAATCAACGTAACAACAATTCCCTTAAAAAACAACGTCTCTTGCACATCGCTTCTCTCCCTAAGCGAAGAAAAGAATTCTCCTCTGAAGAGCAATATCCGGTTTCCTCCTCGAATCGCAACGTCGGTGTTTAGTCCGTGGACAAAAGGTACGCTCGATCCCGTGGTGTGCTTTTGATCGGTGATTCATGTTTTGTCTGTTTCTGGGCTCGCTTCCACTACGTCTTTTTAGGGGTTTGATTTAGTGTCAAATCCGTTTCTGGGAATTAGTAATTCCCAACATGAATGCTAGCTTGGCGATCAAGACCACGTTTTGTGCATCTTGAAGACAAAGTCTAGAAGGTGAGAGACAGTGATCTAGCACATCCTTTAACATTATCGGTGACTCAGATTGGGTGATGAACATTCCCGAGAGATGTGATATTCTGGATGCTTTCCCACGATTGTCTCTAATGCGATGACTCCAAAGCTATACACATTGCATTTTTCGGTTGGAACTATAGAATAAGCTAGCTTTGCAAAGAATTCATAGTTTTTCATAACCTCGATCATATGCTATATTCAAGTTAAAAAAACATTACTTCCCATGACATGATGATTACAAGTACAAATTTCTACTTAATCTACACTTACAACACTGATTTGATCATGGAAGTTTATGCTTCGACAAAGTTCAAACAATATTGTTTTGACACTCAAAGTAAGAGCATCTTTAGGTGACACGAACGATTATGATATTTTTCCTCATTCGCCAATTCTTTCTTACCTGGGAAATCAAAAAGCTTTCTGTCTACATTGAACTTGAAAACTTTGATGGAGTAAACAAATTTCCGTAAAACGATTAAATAACTAAAGAACTACACCAAACTAGCAAAATTTCAATTATAGAAAGGATGTCTGACACCAAATGTAATCAAAATTGCAAAAATTACGAAGTACCTGGAGCTATATACCCAATGGTGCCAGTAATAGCAGTCCATTTTGATGAATCTGGCCTCAATAGTCTTGCAGTGCCAAAATTAGAAACATGAGCCTCATAATCAGAATTCAATAGAATGTTGTTACTAGTCAAGTCTCGATGAATCAATGGAGGCGAACATTCATGATGCATATAGGATAATGCATCCGCAACTCCTTGAACCACATTTACTCTCTTGTCCCATTGAAATTCTATTGCTCTTTCATCATTGTTCAAAATTGCTCTCAAACTCCCTCTTTCCATGTAATCGTACACCAAAAAATGACATTGGGCATGAGAGCAAAACCCATAAAATTTCACAATGTTGTGATGGCGTATATTTCTTAAGGCTTGAATTTCCCTTTCAAGTGGTATCAAATCGACAATGTCGCTATCTTCTCGAGATGATGAAATTGCTTGACAGCAACCATTTGAAATTTTGATATCTTGGCTCTGTAAACAATTCCATATGCTCCTTCACCCACATAGTACTTGGAGTCAAATCCTCTCGTGGCCTCAACAATTCGATCATAGAAAACCTTGCCATCATAACTCAAAATACGCATAAAATCTAAATCATTTGCTCGTTCATTGTTCTCTCTCTTAATTATCCTTCTTCGATGGTGATTGATGATGACAAGAATAGTCAAGGTGCAAGAGAGAAGGAGAAACCCCAATAATGAGAAAATTAGGACAATTATGATTCTAGTATTAATGTGTCTAATGCTTTTCTCGCTCACGGTAGAATTGCATTCTAGTAAACCAACAACATTTCCACAAAGCCCTTTGTTATGCTGAATTGCCTCAAATGGAGCCTCAATGAAAGCCTTGATGTTTGGGAGAGGACCTTCCAGGTCATTATAGGATACATCAACGGAAGTCAAGGCCAACATATCACCAAAAACATGTGCAATGGAACCATAGAGGTTGTTGTGGGAGATATTTAGAACTTGCAGCATTCTTAGCTTTCCAAGCTTTCCCAGTATGTTTTCAGTCAACATATTATGACTCAAGTCAAGAACCTCAAGGAATTGTGCATTGCCTAACTCAAAAGGGATGCTTCTTCGAAATTTGGTTTTGCTTAAGTTCAAGTGCAACAAGTTTTGGCATGAGCCTAGCTGCACCATGATCGATCCACTCAAATTGTTTGATGCCAAGTTTAGATGTGTCAAATGGGAGAGAAGTCCAATCTCAGTCGGCAGATTTCCCATGAGCACCACACAAGGTTGATTCCATCTTCCGCCTTTGGAGCCGATCACCTCACCCATGCATATAAAATCACCACATAAGGTCTACCTTAAGTTGATATCTGACGGTGAGGTGTAAATATTTTACGTAAATTTGTTTTCCATAAAATAGAATTTACAAGCTGGAAAGTTGCATGTACATAAATAATGTGTTTGATCAACGGAGAATGAGATTATCACGGATCATAAAAGATGTTCCAAAAAAAAAAAAAAAAATCAAGAGTGAGAAAATGCAAAGAAAAGTGGAAGATGGGGGCCCGGTGAATTAAGTAGACGCGTGAAGTACCGTAGGCCCAGCCTTTTAGAAAATCTTCAAACGAACGAGAGCCCAAAGGACCCAAAACACGCGAGGTAGTCTGTCGATAGCCTCTCCGTTTGGCAGCAGCGACCATGAAGATTCGTTCCTCGGTGAAGAAGATGTGCGAGTTCTGCAAGCCGGTGAAGCGCCCGGGCGCCTGTATGCCGTTTGCTCGGCCAATCTCGAGCACAAGGAGCGACAGGGGATGATGACGTTCGCCTGCGAAGGACAGCTCCCTCCCACGTACGGCTTTTCTCGAACCTTGTTGAAAATTTGCGACTTTCGTGTGATTCGTGCTTTGAAATCAGTCTGCAAATGTTATAGGAGCTGCATAACTACATGTGATGGAACGCTTAGAGCATAAATTAGTTTTGAGGCCTAAACATAGCACCGACTAATCCTCTCTTTCTAGACGAACTGTGACATCCTGATTTTCGAGTCTGTTTTCGATTGAATGAAATGGGCTTTTCATTGACGCGCCTATAGTCTTTTTCTCTGAACTGATCACTCATGAGATAACTAATCTATCGGGTGAAGCCATTAAGGAATCTAAACGCGACTAACATGAGAATTCGAACAAAAATCGACTGCTCGACCGTGCTAATCTGCAAGGGTTATTATGGCATCGTTAAAATCGATTAGAGACCGGAGATATGTCATTTCAATAGAGGCATGTAATTAAAGTGTGGGTGATTCCACATTATTGCAAAATTCTTGTCGATCTAGACCGATTTTTCCGTCGTTTCTGCATCCTGTGTCCGTATTTGAAACCTTGAGATTTTTACGACAATCAAGAGTCGCCAATGTGTCGAAGATGTATAATGTGGATTGAAAATAATCGACCACGGGTCAATTGTGCTAAAAATTCCTAAAAGCTACCCAATAAGTTAGGTCACGCTAAAATCGCGTTCGGTTGAAATTAACCACGAAATTGAATCCGATTTTAGAAATTGAAAGCTCTGTCATGTCACGACTTATTTAAGGAATGTCAACTCATCCTTTGAAGAATTTTTGGCGAAAAATCAAGATTTGGCGAAATTGGACCCGGAAATTCGGATAGACCAAATTGGATGCGTTTTTGGCCTTCAAGTTGGATTAAATGGTGAGGAAAATTATGGAATTTGATGTGGGCTCCTATCTTGGCATTTGGTCATTTAATTTGAGACCAATTGAAGAGGAATTGAGTTCAATTGAAGGGGAAATGCACAAAATTCGTAGGTCCATGGGGGGCTGCAACATTTGGCCATCTCCTTGGCTTGTGGAGGAAGATTGGAGGGGAAATGGCTGCTGTGGATATGGCTGAGGCTGGTGGGGGCCAAGTGATGATGATTTGGGATATTTTGTGAAGACTTTGTGGCTCATTTGTCCCCCATCAAGTTGTAGCTCATTCTTCTTCTTCTTCCTTGCCAAAATTCCCTCCATTGTTGCTGAAGTAGAAGTAGAAGACCAGCAGAGATCAAGCCAAGATCGAGTAAGCTCCTGCCATCGACTGCCGAAGCCGCGGTCGCCCAAGCACCGCTCGCCAACCCCTCTCGCTGTTGCGCCCGAGTCGCACGACTCCAACCCGCGTGCCCATCTCGCTTGCGCGCTGTCCCCTACGCCTAATCGCCATCCACTTGGCCGCCACCATCGCTGTCCCTGAGCCACCATCGCAGCTCCGCCCGACTAGGCCACCGTCCAGCTTGTCCCGCGTCGGTCCAGCCTGTTCCAGCCCCTTGCCTCTCTTCGTTCTAGCCAGCCACAGAATCGAACCTCACCGTTGGGCTGTGATCTTTGTGGGCTCTTTCGAGCCCCTTCCGGACCTCCTCAAGTGTCGCCGTAGGCTTGTGTTTCGCTTGCCTCCGCATCGCCGTCACTGTGAACTCACCGACTCGCTAATCCGGAGTTTACTTGCTAAACTCTACTTAGGGAGTTAATTTTGCTTAGGAGATAATTAGCTTAGCCTAAGATTGGATTAAGTGGTTAGATTAAAGTAATTCGTGATTTAGTTAGTTAATTAGGCTAATTAGGTGGTTATATTAGCTTAGTTAGGGGTTAATTAGATTGTATGATTTATTTAGCTTAGTGCAGTATTTATCTAAGTCCAATTAGGTGATTAGATTAGTGTATTTGGCTTAATTAGGCATTTATTTAATTAATTTGGTAATTTATTCAATTATTTATTATTTTCTAGAAATTATACTAGGATAGCTAGTCGTCATAATTTCGTACTGATTGTCGTGGTGTAATTAGTTTGTGCAATTGATTACTAGTTTGTGCAATTGAGTGATGATAGTCGATTTTCAGTTATTATTTCAAAATTATGAAATTTTGATATTTATTTAGAAAATACCGGGTGTCGATTTTTGACGCCAAACATGTTTTTAAGTACTATATCAAATAGTAAGATTTTTAAAAGTGAGGGTATCGCATTTTATGACTCAAGTTGACCATGTACCCACGCACGATTATTTTACTGGATGTTTTTAATATGAAGAAAATAGACCAAGTTCATTATTTTAATTGAGGCATTTGAGTGTGAAGTACAATGTCCTTGGCTGAGTATGGATGTGCGTGTGAACACCTGATACCGTAATGCGTTTACGTGGGGTAGTGAACTTGTCCTGACGCGTTTACGCGAGATGTTGCTCCTATATGAAATGCCCCTAACAATGGATGGTGGATCGCGGTAGAGGCTGGACTGATGCTTCTTCGGGAATGCCGTCGATGGAGAGACGATGCCGTGCTCGATGGGGCGAGACGATGCCCGGTTACACCGGAAGCCCGCCGAACGTTGAGTAGGCCGTCCTTGTTGGGCCGTGATTAACATTGGAACGCGTGTTTGAGTGAGAATAATCGCGCTTAATTATGAGACAAAATTATGTGGCACGGAATGGAACGTGTCATAACGATTTTGCCTTATAATCGGGACCCCTACAATTGTTTGAGTTATGAAGTGAGGCGTTCCAATGGTTGAGTGTTATTACTGTATATATCTGTTATACGAACTGGACTGATGTGCAGGAAGGAATTGAGGCAAGGTGAGTCTCATTGGTTGTGTGTGTAGACTGCCTCAAGGTGTATTACCTTCCTAATCAGGGTTCAGGGTGTGAACTCACTGAGACGTTGTCTCACCCTGTCATGGGTTTAACTTTTTAGGTCCTTAGATGGAGGAGTGTCAGGTACGATACGGGGTCTCGCAAACAATGGATTTTGAGTTCACCTACCTTCCAATTCCCGGAACCACCCTGACTCGGGAGCTAATTGAGTTCGTGGTATGGGTCGACGAGGGACTACCTCAATTAGTACCTCACCGATTCATAGCATGGTCCATTGACTTTCGACAAGGGGGTCGGGAGGCTCCCCTATTGGGTTTCGATGGGCCTCCCGTTGGGACTAGGCAGTGGGAAGCAGCTCACCCGATGGATCTCGACACTCCTGATGATGTCGTGGTGGACCCTGAGCCCCCTGAGCCCATGGATGAGGAGTCTAGTGCCTAGATGGCTTAGTAGCTCTCTCTCTTTTTGAGTTAGACTCTTTTGTATATAAATTCAGTTGTTTATAAAAGTGTGTTTGGTTTGTTTTGAATGTCTTGCTTTTCTATCCCATATTTGTTCTTGTCTGGGGATTGTTTATTTTGCTTCCGCTTGTGCATGAATCATTGGGTCGGCAACGCATCCTGAGAACGTCGCAATTTAGTTGACCATCGAGGGATGTGCGCGCGCTCGAGGTTCGGGGCGTGACACGAACACTCATAGAACAAAAATAGTTTTTGTTCGTTTTCCTCGAACTCAACTACTTCCGTTGGATTGAATTTATAGCACGACTAATAAATTGTAGAATGAAGCATCTTTAGAGGCTGTCACATCTCAAGGATTAAATAATGCATTATAGCCTTGATTTAGGCTGTTAGAGTTGGGAGAGCTTAGTAAACCAAATGGATAGGCCGAACCATAAAAATGTTTTTCATGTCTTTTACGGGAAGTGATACAAATGGTCCAACTTTACAATGCGGTACCTATTCTTTTAATTATTTCAATGTGATCCCTAAAGTTTAGCCCAATGTGCTATATGGTTCCTGAACTTTTATTTTGTTCATTGTGATATGTTCAATTTAATCCATGGACTATATAAAAATATTCAAAGTTGTCCCTAATTTTGAATTATAAGGAGGGACTCAATCGAATATTTTAATATAATTTAGGGACTACATTGAATACGTATCAAAAATCCAGAGATTACATCGAACAAACTATAAATTTGAGAACTACATAGCACATTCAACATCGGGGACAATGTTGAAATTTTCATATAGATTATGGACTAAATTAAACATGTATCAAATGTTGAGGGAACACATTGAATAAAATAAAAATTTAGGGACCACATTAAATAAGTTAAAAGTTTAGAGAGTACATTACACATTGGGCCAAATTCAGAGGCCATTTGTGTCATTGTTCTTTTCTTTTATCCCTTAAACTCCTTTATATTTTGTTGAAAGAAGATTATTGTTTTTGTATATGAACGATTTTTTCTATAACACCAGCGCGTGTTCTATACACTTTCCAACGCTTATTTGTGAAGAAGTCCCACGTCTCCTTAGATAACCAATCCACGTCCTTCTTGATTTTTCGTGCCTACTCCAATTATCAATTTGCATATATCCTATTGATATACGAAAAAAGGATACATAATCCAATGTCAAACAACACATTATCGTGTTATAATATTGAGAAGGGTTCCGTAGAAATTAATCAACGAAAAAATCAAGACGACAAAATACAAAGAAGAATTAGATGAAAAGGAGAGTTCCGTAAATTATTAGTTCTCCGCGAGAGGACCAAAATCAACACTAGGATTCAAATTAATATTTTAAAAAAATTCCACTACTGTTAAAGAAAAGCTTCCAAATTAGAACGAGAATAATCAATATGATCAATCTGGTCTTAATTCTTCTTCAAGCTTTCAATCGAAATCATTTCAAGAGTAGAAGACGACGGATTTTTCACAGTGCATCGCAAGAAAACAATTTAGTTTTCTCTAAATTTTAGCAGCAGAGATTTCAAAGTCATTATCTTTATTTTTCTGGGGACAACAAATCAAAAGTCGTTATTGAAGAGAGTCGACCGGATGACAATGTGTGTTAGAAAAGAAAAAGTTGTTTGAGTGAATATTGCACATATTAAGGAACTTGAATTGGGGTTTTGGTGTCCATGCCATTCTTCATTTAAATTAATTAATGAAAGAATGACAATAAACATATTAAAGTATATTAGGAATCTAAGTAGACCAATTAAAAGTTCCAGGATGACATCCTACATTAATCAATAATAACTTGATCGAACCAATTAAAAATGCAAATATGACACTACACATCAATAAAAGTTGACAGGCAACTAGTATCACTGTGCCTTCTGGCAATAGAAACTGCTTGTTGTTACATCTCGCTTCAAAGAACGGAAGAGATTTTGATTTAATATATTTTGCAAATTCAATTCCTTCTCGCTACGCATAAAGCTGGAAATAGTTGTGAAATGAGATCTTCTTAAATACCTTCCCGTAATTAACTTTGGTGCCACAACTCTAAACTATAAAGGTCCCACCATTCCTATGACGTTCATAGAGAAGCTAGCTTTGTAGTAAAAAAGATAAATCACATGGTTGGGAATAGTGAAAACTATGAAGATATTCAAAAGGCGATCATCATCATTATTAAAAACCAAACACAATGCCGCATGAAAAGTAACTTCAAAACTTATCATCTCCCATGAATGTTTGAAATTTCTTGACATTAAAATTGAGGTAAAAGAACACTTAGAGTGCCAAAACTGGGCATGGGAGACACTTAAGTGTCAAAAATTACGAAAGTGACACTTAAGTACCAAAATCGGAGTAAAATAGATAAGTTAAGTGTCAATGGTGAGAAAATCCGACCAAAATACTGATGCGACAATTTTCCTGCAAGACGAGTACAAAACGACGTTGATTTGCACGCTGACGTGGCTTAACAAGTGCAAAACGATGTCGTTTTACTGACGTGGCTAGATAATTAATATAAATATTAATTAAATTAAATTTAAAACTAAATTTATTTTATAAAAAAAAAAGGAAGTAGGCGGCTTAGGGTTGAGCCCTTGCTGTCGTCTCCCCTAATCGCCAAAAGGGCCAGCGACCTCGACCAACCCTCCTCCCACCGTCATGACCCTTCCCGACGACGATGGGGAGGCGGCGGCAAGGACTCGAGCCTTTGCCTTCTGCCTTCTCCTCCTTTTTCTTTTTAAAATTTATATTTATATTTTTATAAGTATAAGCATTTAATCTAATTAATATTTATATTATTTTTTTTAAAGACAAAATGATGTCGTTTTGGTTTTTCGTTGCTGACTTAGCTCTCTAGCATGCCATGTAGGCAAGTTATATTATTAAAAAATTACCACGTAGATTTCCGGCCATCTTTGCCGGACTTGACACTCAAGTGTCTCATTTTTTTTTTTTAAATAGCACTTAAATGTCACTTTCATAATTTTTGGTACTTAAGTGTCATTCCGTGCAAAGTTTTGATACTCCAGGTATCCAGCTCCCCTAAAATTGCAAAGTTGCGCTAAGCTGATTGTAGAGAGTAGCATTTCTATGGGTACCTGAACGCAAAGCTCACGTGAGACCTGTCCCTAAGTTGGTTGAAGCTGCGGATCGGCTTGCAAGCATGCAAAAGCTAGCTTGGCGATCGAGACCATGTTTTGTGCATCTTGAAGACACAGTCTAGAAGGTGAGAGACGTTGATCCAGCACATCCTTCAACATTATCAGCGATTTAGATCGAGTAGATGATGAACATTCCCAGGAGACGTGATATCTTGGATGCTTTTCCATGATTGTCTCTAATGTGACGACTCCAAAACTATACACATTGCATTTTTCTATAGGAACTGCAGAATAAACCAGCTTCGCTAGTAGAGAATTCACAATTTTTTTATAACCTCATTCATAAGTTGTATTCAAGTTAACAACTTTGCTTCCCATGACGTGATGATTACAAGTACAAACTTCTACATAATCTACACTTACAACACTAATTTGATCATGGGAGTTTATGCTTCAACAGGTTCAAAGGATTTTGTTCGACGCTTAAAGTAAGAGCATCTTTAGGTAATACGAACTTAATAACCTTGAAATGGATCGATTATGAAATTTTTCCTCATTTACCAATTCTTCCTTACCGGGGAAATCAAAAAGCTTTCTGTCTACGCTGAACTTGAAAACTTTGATGGAGCAAACAAATTTCCTTAAGAAGATTAAATAACTAAAGAAATGCACCAAACTAGTAGAATTTCAGTTATGGAAAAGATGTCTGACGCCAATGTCATTAAAAATCACAAAAATTACGAGTACCTAGAGTAATATACCCAATGAGGCTAGGGAGGCAGTCTAGTTTGACGAATCTGGCCTCAATAGTCTTGTAGTGTCAAAATCAGAAACATGAGCCTCATAATCATGATTCAATAGAATGCTATTACTAGCCAAGTCTCGATGAATCAATAGAGGTGAACATTCATGATGCATATAGGATAATGCATCCGCAACTCCTCGAATCACATTTACCCTCTTGTCCCATTGATATTCTATTGCTCTTTCATCGTCACTCAAAGTTTTTCTCAAGCTCCCTCTTCCCATGTAGTCATACACTAGAAATCAACATCATGGCATATATTTGTCAGGACTTGAATTTCCCTTCCAAAGGAATCAAATCAACAATCTCACGATCTTCCAGAGGTGATGAGATTTGCTTCATCGTAACCATTTGACCTTCTAATATCTTGACTTTATAAACAATTCTATATGCTCCTTCACCCACATAGTACTTGGAGTCAAATCCTCTCGTGTCCTCGATGATTCGATCATAGAAAACCTTGCCATCATAACTCAAAATACACATAAAATCCAAATCATTTGCCCGCCCATTGTTCTCTCTCTTGATAATCCTTCTATGATGGTGATTGATGATTACAACAACAATGAAGGTGCGAGAGAGAGGAGAAACCCCAAGAATGAGAGAATGAGGACAACTATGATTCTAATTTCAAGGCGTTTCTTGCTCGAAGTAGAATTACGTTTCGATAAACCAACAACATTTCCACAGAGCCCTTTGTTATGTTCAATTGCCTCAAATGGAGCCTCAATGAAAGCCTTCACATTTGGGAGAGGAGCTTTTAGATCATTGTAGGATACATCAATGACAACAAGGCCAACATATCATAAAAAATATGTGTAATAGGACCGGAGAGGCTATTATGGATAATATTTAGATCTTGCAGCATTCTCAACTTTCCAAGCTCTCTTGGTATATTTTCAGTCAACATAACTGACTCGGGTCAAGAACCTCAATGAATTGTGTGTTGCCTATCTCAAAAGGGATGCTTCTTCAAAATTTGTTTCTACTCAATTTCAAGTGCAACAAGCTTTGGTATGAGCCTAACTGCACTAGTACGATCCACTCAAATCATTTGATGCCAAGTTTAGATATGTTAGATGGGATAAAGGTTTGATCTTAGGTGGGACATTTCCCGTGATCTCCTTGTTGCTTAAATTAAGTTCTAACAACAATGATAGGCTTCCCACTTCCCTTGGAATCTCCCCACTTATATTATTTGATGAAATCCAGTCTCTATAATTGAGCCATCCTTCCAAAAATTGCAGGTATCTCACCAGAAATGTTGTTGTTTAATATCCTTAAACTCATCAAATTATGACAACGCTCCCATTTCCAGGAAAGTTCACTGGTCAAATGATTATGGCTCAAGCCCACATAATACAGATGTGGATGTACTCCAAAAGCTTCTTAATGTTTCCAGTAAGTTGGTTTCCTTCTAGTCTCAATTTGATTAATGTGTTACAATTCCCTAAGCTTGTTAGGATGGGACCCTTGAAATGATTATTGAAGACAGAGAAATATTGCAATGATCTCCCAAGGCATACATCTTCTGGCGATTCCCTCTCTAATTCATTATTAAATAGATTGAACCGAACCAAACTTGTTAACTTATTAAATTCAAATGGCAATGAACAAATGAATTTATTGTCAGCGAGCCCTAATTCAATTAAATTTGCCAAGCTTTCGATTGATGCAAGGATTGGCTCGGTCAAATTATTTGAGTAAAGATTTAACATCTTTAGATCACTCAAGTTTTGTAGAGACAATGGTATTAGACCAACCAAATCATTTTCTGACAAATCCAATACTTCAAGATGTACCAATCTCATAATTTCTGAAGATAAAAGTCCATTTTGCCATAACCAAAGGGACTTCAATTTAATTAAGTCACTAATCTCTCATGGAATGGAACCACAAAAGTAATTACCCGAAATGTTAAATTCGATTAAATTGCCGAATCTTCCAAGAGAACTAGGAATGGGGTCTGAAAGTTGATTTTTCCATAGGTAAAGATAAATCAGGTTACTACCTTACCAAAAAAAACGATAAATCAGGTTACTTAAGTTCCCTAAAAAAAGATAAATCAAGTTACTTAAGTTCCCTAGTGAAATAGGGATAGGACTGGTAAAATGATTTCTCGAAAAGTCAAGTTTTAATAGAGAATTCAGCTGTCCAATCTCTTGAGGGATGCATATGACATCCTAAAAATTCAATTATGTTTTCAATTGAATGAATCGGGCCTTTCATCTACGCGCCTATAGTGCTATTCTCTGAGTTGATCACTCACGAGATAACTAGACTATCTGGGGAAGCCGTTAAGGGATTTTAACGCAATAGACTTGAGAATTCGATTGGGAATTGACTGCTCGACTGTGCTAGTATGCAAGGGTCATTACGGCATAGTCGAAAATCTATTAGAGACCGAAGATAGGCCAATTCGACTGAGATAGGTGATCAGAGTGTGGGTGATTCCACTAGATTGTAAAATTCTCGTCGATCGGCACTAGATCGATTTTTCTGTCGTTTTGGTACCCTGTGTCCATATTTGAAATCTCAAGATTTTCACAACTATCGAGAGTCGTCAATGTGTCGAAGAGGTACATTGTGGCTTGAAGAAAATCGACTACGGGTCATTTGCACTAAAAATTCTTAAAAGTTATATGGTAGGTTAGGTCACGCTAAAATCGTGTTAGATTGAAATTAACCGCGAATTTGAATCCGATTTCAGAAATTGAAAATTCTGTCATGTCACGATTTATTTTAGGAACGTCGACTCATCCTTCGAAGAATTTTCGGCGATTCCGGGATTTTTATGGAAAATCAATATGGACATTTCGGAAAAGAACGGAAATTCGGACGGGTCGAATTGAGGGGAGTTTTGACTTCCAATTTGAGCTATTTGGTGATGGGCACTTGCAGAAATGGTATGGCCTTTTTCTTCAACAAAATTGGACATCAAATTTGGGGAATTTGGTGAAGAATTGAAGCTCAATTGTGTAATTCGGAGCTAGGATGAGGGCTGCATATTTTGGCTTCAATTTGGTTTATTTGTGGAAATTACATGCTAGAAAGTAATAGGGGGAACCAAGAGATAAACCTAGTGGCTTTTGGGAGACCAAGCATTAATGAAGATATTTGTTTTGTTGGATTTATCCCCCCCCCCAATCGGCAGCTTCCCTTGTACGCCTCTTCCTCCCTCCGTCTCCTTCCTCATTCGATCAACCCCCCCTCTTCGTTGTCTTCTACTTTGCTTTTGTTTCCCCTTTTTCCTTCGATCAGCAAGCCTCACGTTGTGTGACATCCTGATTTTCCAATTCTGGTTTCAATTTAATAAGTCGGGCATTTCATCTTCGCATCTATAGCTTTCTTCTCTGAGTTGGCCACTCACGAGATAACTAGTCTATCAGGTGAAGCCGTTAAGGAATCTAAACGCAATAGACTTGAGAATTCGACCAGGAATCGATTGCTCGACCGTGCTAATCTGCAAGGGTCATTACGGCACTGTCAAAATCGATCAGAGACCGGAGATAGGTCGATTCAACGAGAACCATGTAATTCGGGGTGGGTGATTCCACCTAATTGCACAATTCTTGTTGATCGGCACTAGACCGATTTCTCTCGTCGTTTTGGTACCCCGTGTCCGTATTTGAAACCTCGAGATTTCCACGACAACCGAGAGTCGCCAATGTGTCGAAGATGCACTTTGTGGCTTGAAAATAATCAACCACGGGTCAATTGCACCGAAAATTCCTAAAAGCTACCGGTAGATTAGGACGCACTCATATCGCGCCGATTGAAATTAACCGAGAAATTGAACTCGATTACGAAATTGGAAGTTCTGTTATGTCACAAATCATTTTAGGAACGTCGGCTCATCTTCCGAAGATTTGTCTACAAACCGAGTTTTTCGGCGAAAAATCAAGAATTGACGGAATTGGATCGGGAAAGTTGGAAGACCGTTCTTGAGCATACTTTTGGCATCCAAGATGGATTCATGGGCATGGAAATATGTGGATTCAAGTGTGGACACATGGCTGAATTTTTGAGACTTCAATTGAATTGAATTGAAGAGATTGGTTGAGGAATTGAATGAAATTGATTGAATTTGATGTACAAATGTACCAAATTCGTATGCCATGGGGTGCATGACATTTTGGACCATTTGGCAAGCTTCTTGAGGAAGCTAAGGTGAGGAAAATGGCTGAGGGTGAGGGCCAAGGCTGGTGGGGGCAAGAGAGAGGAGAGCAAGACAAGTGTTGAGCCTAGGGAGCTCTTGGGGTCCCTCTCTTCACCCTCGAGCCTTCTTCCTCCTTGAAGCATGGCTTTCTCCATTATTGAAGAAGCTTGAGAGCTCGGAAAAACCAGAGGAAACCAGCTGAGCCAGCTCCACCGTCGCACACCCACCGGACCAGCCAAGCCCGTCGTTTTTCTCCTCTGTTTTCCCCGCGTTCAGTTTCGCTCCAGCCAACCTTTCGCCAAAGATTCGAGTTAAAAGTTATCTTTCCGTGAGAATCAGCCAACGCTCCACCCACCGTCGCGAAGAGCACATCCAAACCGTTCAGGAGGACTTGCGGTTCCCTGAAAAGAGCCCTGTAGCCTCCCGAAATTGGGCACGAAGGAACGGCCCGCCGGACCGCCTGGTTCCGCCCTGCTCCGCCTGTTTCGCGTTTTCTTGCTGTTTCGCCCCATTCCGACCCTTTCCTTGCCCATTTCATCCACCCACAAGATCCACAAGACCCCGGGAGCCACCGGTTGCCAACCACCCGCTCGCCGAGCTCCGAGCGGCCCATTTTTGTTGAAGTCGCTGGTTTCTTCTCTGCAGTTCAGCCTGAACGAAGCAGAAAACCAGCAAGGGTTTTCAGTCGTCGTGGCCCGTTTTCAAGCCCTTCCCGGCCTCCGTTGGTGTCGCCGCTTTGAGGTTTATCGACCGCCTTGGCGTCGTGGTCGCCGTGAACTCACCGGCGCGCAAAACCGGTGAGTTTATCCTCTAAACCTTGCTTAGTAAGTTAATCATGCTTAAGGGATGTTTAGATTAGTCTAATTCGGCTTAGGTGGTTAGATTAGATTATTTTAATGTAAATTAGATTAGTTGCATGATTAGTTTAATGGATGTTTAATTAGGGCTAATTGTATGATTAAATTAGTGTAATATTGTTTAAGCCATAATTAATTATTTTTAATTAATTAATTATTTCTAATTTATAAATATTATTTTATAAAATTATATTATTATAATATAATTTTTAATTATTTAATTTTCGGAATTAAATTTAATTATTTAATAATTTCGAAAATTTTGCCGGGATGGCCGGTCGTTAGAATTTCGTGCTGATCGCAGCAGTGTGGTCAGTTTGTGCCAATTGTATGTTTAAATTGAGAAATTGAGTGATTGATGATTGTGGTTAATAATTCCAAAAGTGTGGAATTGAGTGATATTGATGAAGTTGTGGTATTTAACTTGAAAATACCCGGTGTTGGCTTTTAGCACCGTAATTGCTTTGTATGACTAGTTTGAATCGTTGGTTGTTATTGGATTGAATATCTAGTTCTATGGTTTATTATTGAATGATCAGCTTTGGTGAGCAATTGTTCATATATTTATCGGCTTGTGAGAATATTATATACGTATCGGCCTATGTGCTTTGATACGTCAGCTTGTAAGAGCAGTATACCTTATCAGCTTGTGTGAGCTAAGATCGTTTTATCAGCTTGTGCGAGCACGATCTATATATATAGCTTGTGCGAGCTATTATATCAGTTACAGCTTTGGTGAGCTATCTATATATACAGCTTGTGCGAGCTATTATATCAATTACGGCTTTGGTGAGCTATCTATATATACGGCTTGTGCGAGCTATTATATTATCTATCACCCATGCTTTGGTGAGCTATCTATCTATACAGCTTGTGCGAGCTACCGTCTATATGTTACAGCTTTGGAGAGCATATGTCGTATTAACGACTGGTTTGATAGACGGTATGGGATGATAGATAATATTGGTTGATAGATAGTATGGATTGGAATGGAAGATAGATAGTTTGATTAAATTGAATCATTTGGATCAATTGTTTGATTGAGAATTGAATTGTATCGACGTGCGGGAAGGGACCGAGGCGAGGTAAGTCCTCTGTCCTCTTTGTGTGGCTAGAGCGCCCGAGGCTTATTTTCTTCCTAATCGAGTTTTAGGGGTAGGACTCGCCGAGACATTGTCTCATCCTAGTTTGGGGAAAATATTTCGGAGTCCCTAGATGGCGGTCGTGGAGGACTCGAAGCCATGGACATTTGTGGAGGTAGAGATCGAAGAATCGGCGAACGTGTCGACTAGTGGTCATAGGGACAGTTCCCTTTTTGTTGAGCCTATCTATTTTGTAGACAATCCAGTGTTGTATATAAACCTATGTGTTTATAAGAAGGCTTGTTTGGTTGTAATTGATTGCCTGCTTTTCTATCCCAAGTTAAATGTTGTCAGGGGATTTGTTTCGCTTCCGCATGTGCAATAAAAATGAATGGGTCGGCGACGTGTCCTGCGAAGTCGCATAATTTCTATCGACCAGAGTGGGATGTTCGCGTGCTCGAGGTTCGGGGCATGACATCCCCATTTAAGTGGTATCAGAGCGGGTCTGTGAATGGAGTGATAAGGTGCGATGAGTTATGGGATAGTTAGTAGGAATGGCTTTTATTTCATCTTTGGTGCATGTGGTGATAGTTTGTTTGGTAGATTGTTTGGTGTGGATCACTCAAATTCTAACTGGGATTAGAATTGAGAAACAAGTTTCTCGTAAAGATCCACGTAGATGAGTGATCGGGAGCAGAGGACTCCTAGAGAGAACCTTTAGACCAGTTACTCGGGGTGGTATGCCGACAAGGATCGGTACCCGAGGTGGTCGTGGCGAAGCGCTGGCTTAAACCAGCGCGAGTGTGAGAGTACTGTTGTAGGTCGGTACTAGTGTAGTAGCACCGAGCGATCCTAGGTTCGATGGGATCGTTATGGCGCTAGTGTTCTTTGGGAGCTCGTTGAGCCATAAGCTTAGGATCGAGCCGCTGTTGTTGTCGTGCCTGTTGAGGCCTAGCCTGGAGTTGTGATGTGGGAGCAAGCCGTTGCATCCGAGTCGAGGTTCAAATTCAGTAGAGATGGAAACCAGTTTGGGAAGGAGCTTATGATTGGAGAAAAGTATCCCATTTTCGTCCAATTGGAAATGTGGGATGGTCAGGCCAGCAATGAATCAGATTGGAGTGTGTCGTGCTGACAGAAGCCGACATGGATCAACCCCGTGTCTTGGTAAGACGGGTGCTTGTTCTGGGTGTGACCAACAGGGGTTACCTGGCTAGAAACGGTCTTAGAAAGCCGATGGGACAGATCGAAAGGAGTGCACCATAGAACGCATCGTGGGGTTATTGGAACAGGCCTTAGTGCAAGTAAGAGAGTATGCTATCATTCAACAGGAGATAGAGGACTCACTGATTGTGTGCCAAGTTTGTGAAAGAAAGAATCATGAGTCAGCCCAGTGTCCGAGTATAACGGGAGCGTGTTATGAATGTGGCCAGCACGGCCATCGAGATAGGAACCGTCCGCATAAGTCAAAGAGAACTCAAGCATCGCTACCGCCGGCAGGATGCCACTAGGATGGCGAAAGGAATATGAATGGATTGACCATGCCTCGAGCAAAGAAAGAAGGTTTTTGAGGAGTTATTACCGAGTAGCTCAGCAGAATTTTGAGTGAAGGTTGTGGAGTTTCCGTTGTTGTAATAAAGTAATGTTAAGATGAAACTCTGACTATAGTTGTACCTGAGGGGTTTGCTTATATATGACCTGGAAGTCATTTATAAAAGATTTGGCTCGAGGAGCTTTCTGCTGTTATGAATCGTGGCAGTGATAAAATTTAATTTATTCAGTTAGCGTACGAAAGTTTTGAATTACTAACAGTCGGAAAGGACCTCCAATCCCTATTATTCATCACTGAAGACAACCTGGTTCTGGTTGTAGGTTGCCAAATCTGTATGGCAACTGTAGTGGATACATCGGTTGAGGAACCGAATATGGAGAACATAGCCATGGTATAGAAGTTGTCTGAGGTGTTTCCTAAAGAACTGCCAGGTCTGCTGTCAGAAAGAGATATAGAGTTCGTGATTGAATTAGCACCCGGAGCAGAGCCAATCCCTAAGGCTCCTTAACGGATGGCTTTATCTGATTTGAAAGAACTGAAAGTGTTGATACAGGCATTGTTAGATAAGGGATTTGTACGTTCCAGTGCATCACCTTGGGGAGCACCAATGCTGTTCGTGAAAAAGAAAGATGGTTCGTTGCGTTTGTGTATCGATATTCTCCAAGATCGACTTGAGGATAGAGTATCATTAGTTGAGGATCAGGAAGAAAGACATACCGAAGTTGGCATTTCGCACTTGATACGGCAATTGTGAGTTCACTGTAATGCCGTGTGGTTTGACGGACACTCCAGCTGTTAGTATGGGTCTGATGAACAGAATGTTTAAGGGTACTTGGATTAGTTTTGTGATCGTGTTCATTGAAGTTATCCTGGTGTGTTCGAAGAGTGCTGAGGAGCATGAGAGACATTTGAGGATGGTACTTTAGACCTTGAGGACTTTTGGATTTTACGATAAGCTTGGCAGATGCGAGTTTTGGATGACTCGTGTTGCGTTCCTAGGTCATGTGATTTCAGGAGAAGGAATCTCCGTAGACCCCGTCCAAGGTTGAAGTAGTGAACAAGTTGGCTAAGATTGACTTCAGTGACAGAGATCAGAAGTTTTCGGGGTTTAGCAAAGTATTACAGAAGGTTTGTGGAAGGGTTTTCAGCCTTAGCTTCGCCGTTGACTCGACTACTGAAGAAAGAAAAGAAGTTTGTGTAGACAGACAAGTGCGAGCGTAGTTTTCACGAGCTTAAGCAGAAGCTAACTACCGCACCTGTGCTGACCATTCCATCTGGTCCTGGAGGTTATGAGATCTATAGTGGTGCGTCGTTTAGAGGATTGGGTTGCGTGCTAATGCAGCATGGCAAGATTGTTGCATACTCGTCCTGTCAGTTGAGACCTCGTGAACGGAATTACAGATGCATGACTTAGAGCTTGCAGTAATTATTTTTGCTCAGAAGATTTGGAGACATTACCGGTATAGAGAAAGATTCTAGATCTTCAGAGACCATTAAAGTCTCAAAGTATTTATTCTCTTAGAAGGAATTGAATATGAGATAGCACTGTGAACCAAATCTTTGAATGACTAGGATGGTGGTATCTGGTATCACCTTGGAAGGATGAAAGAAGTCACTGATGTGTTGAGTTGAGAGTCTTCATTTGTGCATATGCTGGGTAAAGTATGGACCTTACTTGAGAAAGTTCGAAATTCGATTTTCAAATCTGAGGTAAGCCACCTTCGAATTTTATGGCCACCCTCAGAATTGAACCGGATAATCAGATTAGAATCAGACGCTTCAATGGACAGACTTAGAGATTCAAAAGATTTTGCAAGAGGATACCGAGAAAAGGAGAACTGATTTTCAGATTTCTGAGGACGATTGTGTGTACCTGAAGATACAGAGATTAAAGAAGAGATCTTATTGGAAGCTGGTCGTAGCAACTTCAGCTTTGTCCAGACAGTACGAAGATGGGTCAGAATTTGCATCAATAGGATTGGCAGACCGATATGAAGACAGATATCACTGATAGGTCGCAAGTGTCAGATGTGCTAACAAGAGAAAGCACGGTTTTACAAGTCGAGAGGACCTTTGTAATCTCTCGAGATCTCCGTGAGGAAGTGGGAACTCGTCACAATAGATTTTTGTGACAGGTCTATCAAGGAGTCAATGTGTTAATAATTTCATTTTGGGTAGTGATCGATTGACAGACAGACGAAATCAGCCACCTTGTGGCTGTGCGAAAGGATCTTGATTTGATTAAGCATGCAGAGGTGTTTGTGCATCAGATAATTCGTTTGCATAGAGTGTCAGTGTCAGAGTTATATCAGATCTAGACTAGAGGATCTCGGTTTTAGCAGATCAGTCAGATAGTTCCTTTTTAGTTAGTACAGAGCAGAGTGTTCAGAACTTCAGTTGTTGAATTGAGATCAGAGAATGAAAGGTCGCAGTCCAGAGTCAGTTCAACAGTCAGTGGATGCAGTTGCGAACATCGATGACAAATTACGGACCGCTCAAAGCTGCCGGGAAATTTATGCAATTATGCGTTGAAAACCTTTGAATTTTCAGGTTGAGAATCCTGTTCATCCTTGGATGTCGCCTAGGATAGGGACATCTCGAATTGTTAAGAAAGGAGAGCCGGAACTGTTTAATCGGTGGAATATTTCAAGTTTGGGTTGAAATGAGAATTTTAGCCTTAAAAGGAAAAAGAAAGCAGTTTGGAGCACCGTCGGCGCCTCTAGCCGAGTGGTACCCGGGGTGAAGCTGCAGGTCCGAAGTCGGGAGTTCGAATCCCCGACGCGGCAGTTAGCCGCTTAGTGGAAAGAAAAAGAAAAAAAAAAGAACCAAAAATTTTGCAATTTTCATTTTTGAAAAAATGGACAAGTGCTTAGCCTTTTGGAATCAAGAATTCGTCTGGACAAATTGGAAGTGATTCGTCGGCACCGAAAGTATTGGATAGCATTACTGGGCAGAATAAAGGATTTGGGAAAGTGAAGATTTGATGAGACGACAATACCCCACCATTTTGAAGAAGAATTTTAATGGTTTAAATTTCGAGGACGAAATTTTTATAAGAGGGGAAGAGTTGTGACATCCCGATTTTCCAATTCTGGTTTCAATTTAATAAGTCGGGCATTTCATCTTCGCGTCTATAGCTTTCTTCTCTGAGTTGGCCACTCACGAGATAACTAGTCTATCAGGTGAAGCCGTTAAGGAATCTAAACGCAATAGACTTGAGAATTCGACCAGGAACCGACCGCTCGACCGTGCTAATCTGCAAGGGTCATTACGGCCTGGATCGATTAGAGACCGGAGATAGGTCGATTCAACGAACCATGTAATTCGGTGTGGGTGATTCCACCTAATTGCACAATTCTTGTTGATCGGCACTAGACCGATTTCTCTCGTCGTTTTGGTACCCCGTGTCCGTATTTGAAATCTCGAGATTTCCACGACAACCGAGAGTCGCCAATGTGTCGAAGATGCACTTTGTGGCTTGAAAATAATCAACCACAGTCAATTGCACTGAAAATTCCTAAAAGCTACCCGGTAGATTAGGACGCACTCATATCGCGCTAGATTGAAATTAACCGAGAAATTGAACTCGATTACAGAAATTGGAAGTTCTGTTATGTCACAAATCATTTTAGGAACGTCGGCTCATCTTACGAAGATTTGTCTACAAACCGAGTTTTTCGGCGAAAAATCAAGAATTGACGGAATTGGATCGGGAAAGTTGGAAGACCGTTCTTGAGCATACTTTTGGCATCCAAGATGGATTCATGGGCATGGAAAAATGTGGATTCAAGTGTGGACACATGGCTGAATTTTTGAGACTTCAATTGAATTGAATTGAAGAGATTGGTTGAGGAATTGAATGAAATTGATTGAATTTGATGTACAAATGTACCAAATTCGTATGCCATGGGGTGCATGACATTTTGGACCATTTGGCAAGCTTCTTGAGGAAGCTAAGGTGAGGAAAATGGCTGAGGGTGAGGGCCAAGGCTGGTGGGGGCAAGAGAGAGGAGAGCAAGACAAGTGTTGAGCCTAGGGAGCTCTTGGGGTCCCCTCTCTTCAGCTGAGCCTTCTTCCTCCTTGAAGCATGGCTTTCTCCATTATTGAAGAAGCTTGAGAGCTCAGAAAAACCAGAGGAAACCAGCTGAGCCAGCTCCACCGTCGCACACCCACCGGACCAGCCAAGCCCGTCGTTTTTCTCCTCTGTTTTCCCCGCGTTCCAGTTTCTGCTCCAGCCAACCTTTCGCCAAAGATTCGAGTTAAAAGTTATCTTTCCGTGAGAATCAGCCAACGCTCCACCCACCGTCACGAAGAGCACATCCAAATCGTTCAGGAAGACTTGACGGTTCCCTGAAAAGATCCCTGTAGCCTCCCGAAATTGGGCACGAAGGAATGGCCCGCCGGACCGCCTGGTTCCGCCCTGCTCCGCCTGTTTCGCGTTTTCTTGCTGTTTCGCCCCATTCCGACCCTTTCCTTGCCCATTTCATCCACCCACAAGATCCACAAGACCCCCGGGAGCCACCGGTTGCCAACCACCCGCTCGCCAGAGCTCCGAGCGGCCCATTTTCGCTGTTGAAGTCGCTGGTTTCTTCTCTCAGTTCAGCCTGAACAGAAGCAGAAAACCAGCAAGGGTTTTCAGTCGTCGTGGCCCGTTTTCAAGCCCTTCCCGGCCTCCGTTGGTGTCGCCGCTTTGAGGTT
Organism: Eucalyptus cloeziana; assembly: GCA_014182715.1. Taxonomy (NCBI): domain Eukaryota; kingdom Viridiplantae; phylum Streptophyta; class Magnoliopsida; order Myrtales; family Myrtaceae; genus Eucalyptus; species Eucalyptus cloeziana. Next base: position 14,059,700 of record CM024636.1, read on the forward strand.
TATCGACCGCCTTGGCGTCGTGGTCGCCGTGAACTCACCGGCGCGTAAAACCGGTGAGTTTATCCTCTAAACCTTGCTTAGTAAGTTAATCATGCTTAAGGGATGTTTAGATTAGTCTAATTCGGCTTAGGTGGTTAGATTAGATTATTTTAATGTAAATTAGATTAGTTGCATGATTAGTTTAATGGATGTTTAATTAGGGCTAATTGTATGATTAAATTAGTGTAATATTGTTTAATATCTAATTAATTATTTTTAATTAATTAATTATTTCGAATTTATAAATATTATTTTATTAAATTATATTATTATAATATAATTTTAAATTATTTAATTTTCGGAATTAAATTTAATTATTTAATAATGTCGAAAAATTTGCCGGGATGGCTGGGTCGTTAAAATTTCGTGGCCGATCGCAAAGAAGTGTGGTCAGTTTGTGCCAATTGTATGTTTAAATTGAGAAATTGAGTGATTGATGATTTTGGTTAATAATTCCAAAAGTGTGGAATTGAGTGATATTGATGAAGTTGTGGTAGTTAACTTGAAAATACCCGGTGTTGGCTTTTAGCACCGTAATTGCTTTGTATGACTAGTTTGAATCGTTGGTTGTTATTGGATTGAATATCTAGTTCTATGGTTTATTATTGAATGATCAGCTTTGGTGAGCAATTGTTCATATATTTATCAGCTTGTGAGAGCAAAAGATATACATGTATCGCCTATGTGCTTCGATACGTCGCCTTGTGAGAGCAAGATACCTTATCGCCTTGTGTGAGCTAAGATCGTTTTATCAGCTTGTGCGAGCACGATCTATATATACAGCTTGTGCGAGCTATTATATCAGTTACAGCTTTGGTGAGCTATCTATATATACAGCTTGTGCGAGCTATTATATCAGTTACAACTTTGGTGAGCTATCTATATATACAGCTTGTGCGAGCTATTATATTATCTATCAGCTACAGCTTTGGTGAGCTATCTATCTATACAGCTTGTGCGAGCTACCGTCTATATGTTACAGCTTTGAGAGCATATGTCGTATTAACGATCGGTTTGGTTTGATAGACGGTATGGGATGATAGATAATATTGGTTGATAGATAGTATGGATTGGAATGGAAGATAGATAGTTTGATTAAATTGAATCGCTGGATCAATTGTTTGATTGAGAATTGAATTGTACTGACGTGCAGGAAGGGACTGAGGCGAGGTAAGTCCTCTGTCCTCTTTGTGTGGCTAGAGCGCCCTGAGGCTTATTTTCTTCCTAATCGAGTTTTAGGGGGTAGGACTCGCTGAGACATTGTCTCATCCCAGTTTGGGGAAAATATTTCAGGTCCCTAGATGGCGGTCGTGGAGGACTCGAAGCCATGGACATTTGTGGAGGTAGAGATCGAAGAATCGGCGAACGTGTCTGACTAGTGGTCATAGGACAGTTCCCTTTTTGTTGAGCCTGTCTATTTTGTAGACAATCCAGTGTTGTATATAAACCTATGTGTTTATAAGAAGGCTTGTTTGGTTGTAATTGATTGCCCTTTTCTATCCCAAGTTAAATGTTGTCGGGGATTTGTTTCGCTCCGCATGTGCAATAAAAATGAATGGGTCGGCGACGTGTCCTGGGAAGTCGCATAATTTCTATCGACCAGAGTGGGATGTTCGCGTGCTCGAGGTTCGGGGCGTGACACGTTGTCTCTCTCTCTCTTGCTGCCTCACCGCCTCATGCTCTCTGCCCCTCTCCTCCACTCACTCTCTCTCTCTCGTAGCCGCGTCAACTCCATTCAACCGAAGCTGACCTCTAGAAGTTGTTGACCGTTAGCTCCACTAAATTTCCCTAGCTCAGTCGCACGTCCTCCACATTCTCTCTCGCTCCAACATTCGCGACACTTGCCCACCTCACACCGTCAATCAAGTCAAGCCCCAGCAAGGAAAGAAGCCCATCGTTGACTTCGCTGCCCCCTTGTCCAGTGAAGACACTGCCCTCTCTGCATTGTTGAGCCTACCGAAGCCAGCCTGCACGTTCACCGTTCCATGAGCCCTGCAGCCGCAAAAATCCAGCCAGCTTTGTGGCTATTTTCGGCCCGGCCCGGTCTCTGTTTGGCGCCACCGCTTCGGAGTTTATTGCTCATCTCCGCGTTGCCGTCGCCGTGGACTCACCGACTTGCAAATCCGGTGAGTTTACCGACTAAACTTTGCTTCAGGAGTTAATTATACTTAGGGGGTTAGTAGTTTAGATTAATTAAGGTTTAGGTGGTTAGTTAGATTAGATTAATAGTTTAATTATCCAATTTTGCATGTTAGGTTGTTAGATTAGATCAATTAGAGATTTGACAGGTTGTATTAATCATCTAAATTGGTTCGGAAATTTTCCGAGCCCGTTTCGGTGTTTAATTTAGCATTTCCGGCCTAGGTATGTATTTTTGGCATTTATTGGTATTTATTTTATTAATTTTCGTAATTATTTAATTAATTATTATTTTTCGGAAATTAGACTGGGATAGCCGGTGACCAGAAGTTTATGCTGATTGCAATGGTATGCTTGGTTTATTTAATTGAATGCTAGATTGTGCAAATTGAGTGTTGTTTGTAATTTTGGGAAATTATCCCAAAATTTAATAATTTTAGTAATTAATTAGAAATTATCGGGGCACAACGCCAAAAATGTTTTCAAACACTGTATAAATAGTGGGATTTTCTAAAATAAAGATATTATATTTTTGGTTTAGGTCAACCGTGTACCCACACACGATTATTTTTATCGGGTACATTTTAATATGATGAAATTAGGCCAAGTGGAGTATTTAATTGAGGAGTTGATGTGCAAAGCACAAGATCCTTGGCCAGGAGTAATTTATCGTGGTTTAGCTTAGGTGAGCATTGATCAGCTGAGGTGAGCAATATAGATCTATAACAGATTCGGGGAGCATTAACACCAATATAGATCTATAGCAGTTTCGGTGAGCAATAATACTTTAGCAGCTTCGGTGAGCACTATAGACATCAGCTTCGGCGAGCATTGTAGTTATCTAGCAGCTTCGGTGAGCAAATGTTATCTAGCAGCTTCGGTGAGCAAATTTAGATATCAGCTTTGGTGAGCAATAATATATGAATATATCTATCAGCTTCAGTGAGCTAGACCATCTATTTCAGCTTAGGTGAGCAGTGTTTGAATCAATAGAAATTTATAGATGGCATCGATGGTATGGAGTCGAATGAGTCGACTAATTAAAGGTTGAATTGGATTGAAATGATTGAATGATTACATGACTTGTACTAACTTGCAGGAAGGATTTGAGGCAAAGGTAAGTCCTCTGACCTGTGCTTGTGCTTAGGTAGCCATTAGGGCATATTTCATTCCTAGTCGGAGTTTAGAAGGTGAACTTGCTGAGACATTGTCTCACTCCGTCGTAGGCTCAACATTTTCAGGTCCTTAGATGGCAGTCGTGGAGGACCCGAAGCCCCGGAGTCTGGGGAGGTGGAGATCGAAGGATCGGCGAACATATCTGACTAGTTCCCTTTTTGTCGAGCCGGTCTTTTGTAAACAGCCCAGTATTGTATATAAACATTTTATGTTTATAAAAGGCTTGTTTTTGATGTGAATGGTTTCTTGCTTTCCTATCCCAAGCTTTTGGTTGTTAAGGGATTTGTTTTGCTTCCGCATGCATATTAAAATTGAATGGGTCGGCGATGCGTCCTAGGACGTTGCAATTTAATCGACCACTGAGGGATGGGCATGCGCTCGAGGGATCGAGGCGTGACATCCCCGCCCGAAGTGGTATTAGAGCTAGTCGATAGTTGGAGTGATAAGGTGCGATGGATTCTTGGGATAGTTAGTAGGAAGTGCCTTTATTTGATGCAGATGCATGTGTTTGATAGCTGTTTGGTAAATTGTTTATGTGGATCACTCAGTTTCTAATTCTGTATGGAATTGGGAACATGTTTTGTAGAAAGTCTACATCACGAGTGATCAGAAGCAGAGGACTACTAGTAAGAGGACCATTGGACCTGCAACTCGGGGTAGGACGTTGACAAGGGTCGGTGCCCGAGGTGGTTGTGGTAGAGCACTGGCTCAGGCTAGCGCTAGTGGAGTAGTGCCACCTCCAATTGGTGCTGGGGTAGCAGCCCCTAGTGATCCAAGAGTGGACGGGATCATGCTGGTGCTAGAGACGATGGGAAATCGGATGGAGAAGTAAGCTCAGAATCAAGCTACTGCCGTCACTGCTTCAACCACTGCTACAGCTGCTGCTACTGCAGCCGCCATTACTGCCACCAATGCCGCCGTTGATGCTGCAGCTGCTGCTGCCGTTGCTGCAGTTGCCATTGCCGCACCTACTGCCGCACCTGTCGAAGTTCCACTTGGGAATGTGGTCGTTGGGAGACCAATGCATAAATTGGTGGAACAGTTCTTGAAGTTAAACCCACCAAAGTTCACTGGCGCAAGAGATCTCGAGGTTGCAGCCCTCTGGATCCAAGAATTGAAAAATGCCTTTGCACTACTGATGTGCACCGAGGTAGAGAAGGTTGTCCTCGCAGTCTATCAACTGAAGGAGATTGCAAGCACATGGTAGAGAAAGGAGATTGCAAGCACATGGTAGAGAGCCACCAGAGGGATAGTGTTTCCGGAAGGTGTGGTCCTGGAGCGGAACGCCTTTGCTGAGGTATTCAACGGCAAATACTTCTTTGACTGTGCCAGAGAACTGAAGATGGCTGAATTCTAGCGCCTTCGCCAAGGCTTAATGATTGTAGATTAGTATGAGGCGAAATTTGCCGAATTGTCACAGTATGCCCCTAGATTGGTAAAGGATCCAATAGATCGAGCTCAAAGGTTCAAAGATGGGCTTAGGCAGGAGTTGAGAAGTCTGCTGGTGCCATTCAATTTGAAAGATTACAACGACCTATACGAACGAGCCCAACTAATAGAGAGAGACCTGAATGAACAAGCCACTACATCTGGGTCACGATTTGGTTCTAATAGAGATGGAAATCGGTTCGGAAAAAGACCTATGACTGAAGAAAGATACCCTGTTCCGCCCAACAGGAAGGGTGGAATAGGAAAGTCAGCACCAGGGCAGAATGGTGCATGTCGCTTTTGTGGAAGACGACATGGATCAGCCCCATGTCCCTTAAGGCTAGGTGCTTGTTTTGAGTGTGGCCAATAGGGTAGCTAGAGATTGTCCCAAAAGGCCGAGGGGACCACAACAGTTACCACCGCCACCACTGTTGGGTCAGAATAGAGGGTTTGCGCCATAGATTGCACAGCAGGGTAGACTGAATAGACCTCCAGCTCAAGGAAAGACATACGCTATCATGAGAGGATAGGCTGAGGATGCGCTCAATGTGATTGTAGGTACGGTCTCGTTAAATGACCATGCTGCATATGCTTTGTTTGACCCTGGCGCCACTCATTCCTTTATAGTTGAGCAATTTGTTAAGCTGATAGGATTAAGTCTTGAATTGTTGGAGTCAGTGGTTAGCATATCTATACCATTAAAGTATAAGGTGTTAGCTACATTGGGTTGTCCTAGTTGTAAGTTAGTGATTGGTGAACAAGAGGGGAGGATAGACTTGTTAGTCCTAGCCATGTATGATTTTGATGTAATAATTGGTATGGACTGGCTCACCAAGCAAAGGGCTAAGATGGACTGCTATCGCAAAGCGATTCAATTTAACCCGTTAGGGGGTGAGAGCTTCGAGTTTGTTGGGAGTCAAGTAGGACCCTCGATTATCTTAATCTCGTTGCTAGAAGCAACCCATTTGTTAGATGAGGGTTGTCAAGGTTACTTGATGACTGTCGTGGATATGATAGTTGAGGAGCTAAAGATATTGCAATTGTGTAAGAATTTCCAGACGTATTCCCGAAGGAACTGCCAGGTCTGCCGCTAGAGAGAGAGAGAGATCGAATTCGTGATCGAGTCAGCTCTCGGGACAGAGCCAATTTCTAAGGCTCCTTACTGGATGGCGTTATCTGAGTTGAAAGAGTTGAAGGTGCAAATGCAGGAATTGTTGGATAAGGGATTTATATGTCCTAGTGCATCACCTTGGGGAGCACCAGTTCTGTTCATGAAGATGGTTTGTTTCGTTTGTGCATTGACTATCGACAACTCAATCAGGTGACATTCAAGAACAAGTATCCACTGCCAAGGATCGACGACTTGTTTGATCAGCTACAAGGAGTGTTGATATTTTCTAAGATCGACTTGAGGACGGGATATCATCAGCTGAGGATCAGAAAGGATGACATATTGAAATCGGTGTTTCGTACTCGATACGGCCATTATGAGTTTACTGTAATGCCGTTTAGTTTGATGAACGCTCCATCTACTTGCATGGATTTGATGAACCGAGTGTTTAAGGAATATTTGGATCAGTTCATGATCGTGTTCATTGATGATATTTTGGTATATTCAAGAAGTGCTGAGGAGCATGAGAGTCATCTGAGAGTAGTACTTCAGACCCTTAGGATTCATGGATTGTACGCCAAGTTTAGCAAGTGCGAGTTTTGGTTGACTCGTGTTGCGTTTCTAGGTCACGTGATTTCAGGCGAAGGAATCTCCGTGGACCCGTCTAAGATCGAAGCGGTTATCAATTGGCCAAGACCAACTATAGTGACAGAGATCAAAAGTTTTTTGGGTTTAGCAGGGTATTACAGACGGTTTGTGGAGGGATTTTCAGCGTTAGTGTCACCGTTGACTTGACTACTGAAGAAGGAAGAGAAATTTGTCTGGACAGACAAGTACAAGTGTAGTTTCTAAGAGCTTAAGCAGAAGCTGATTACCACACCTGTACTGATCATTCCATCTGGTCATGGAGGATATGAGATCTGCAGTGATGCGTCATTTAAAGGACTGGGTTGTGTGTTGATGCAACATGGTAGGGTTGTTGCATACGTGTTTCGTCAGTTGAGACCTCATGAGCTGAATTACCCGATGCATGACTTGGAACTCGCAGCGATCATTTTCGCTCTGAAGATTTGGAGACATTATTTATGTGGAGAAAGATTCCAGATCTTCACTGATCATCAAAGTCTCAAGTACTTATTCTCTTAGAAGGAGTTGAATATGAGACAGCGTCGTTGGATGAAACTTCTGAAGGATTACGATTGTGATATTATGTATCATCCTAGAAAGGCAAATAAGGTCGCAGATGCGCTGAGTCGAAAGTCCTCAGTTGCACAGATGGTGCTCAAGGAATGGACATTACTTGAGAAGGCTCGAGATTCGATTTTCAAATTTGAGGAATGAACCTTTCAAATCTTATGGCTACCCTTAGAATTGAGCAGGAAGTGCAGATCAGAATCAAGACGCTTTAGTGGACAGACCTAGAGATTCAAAAGATTCCGCAAGAGAATATCGAGAAGAAGAATGCTGACTTTCAACTTTCTGAGAACATAATGCTGAGGTTTCGAGGACGATTGTATGTACCTGACGATGCAGCACTTAAGGAAGAGATCTTATCAAAAGCACATTGTAGCAATTACAACATTCATCATGGCAATACGAAGATGTATCAGAACACACGTCAACATTATTGGTGGTCTGGTATGAAGGCAGACATCGCCAAGTATGTCGCCAAGTGTCTGATGTGTTAGCAAGTGAAGGCACATCATTGTAAGCCGGCAGGGCTTCTGCAATCTCTCGAGATTCTCGAGTGGAAATGGGAACACATCACAATGAATTTTGTGATGGGCTTACCAAGAAGTCAGAGGGGTAATGATTCCATTTGAGTAGTGGTCGACAGACTGACGAAAGTTGGCTCACTTCATTGCAGTACGAAAGGACCTTGATTTGGATAGGCACGCAGAGTTGTATGTGTGTTAGATTGTTCGTCTGCATGGAGTGCCAGTGACGATTACTTCAGACCGAGACCCGAGGTTTACAGCTACATTTTGAAAAAGCTTGTAGAGTGCTTTAGGATTGAAGCTGCAATACAGTATGGCATATCATCCTCAGACGGATGGCCAGTCTGAGAGGACGATTCTAACCCTCGAAGACATGCTGCGAGCTTGCGTTTTAGACTTCAAGGGAAGCTAGGAGGAACAGCTTCATCTTGTTGAGTTTACCTACAACAACAGCTACTAATAGAGCATTCGAATGGCTCCTTTCGAAGCGTTGTATGGTAGAGCGTGCAGAACGCTAGTGTGTTGGGATGAAGTCGGGGATAGGAAGATCATAGGCCTAGAGTTAGTCCAGTAGTCAGTGGATGCAGTTGCCATCATTAGAGATAGATTGAAGACCGCTCAGAGCCGTTAGAAAAGCTACGCAGATAAGCGTCAAAGGCCTTTGGAGTTCCAAGTTGGTGATCACATTTTTCTGAAGGTGTCAACAATGAGGGGTACTTCGCGCTTTGGCAAGAATGGGAGACTGAGTTCGAGGTACGTAAGTCCATTTGAGATTCTTGAGAGAATCGGGATCCTAGCGTATCATCTTGCATTGCCGCCGAGATTGGCGCAGGTGCATGATGTCTTTCATGTGTCGATGTTGAGGAAGTATGAGCCTGACCCTACCCACGTGCTGAATTTCGAGGATTTAGATGTGGATGACAGAGTATCAAACGTGGAAAGCCCGGTTCAGATTGTGGATCGAAAAGAATAAGTTTTGCGTACCAAGACCATCCCATTGGTCAAAGTGGTCTGGCAACACCACGGCACTGAAGGAGCGACCTGGGAGAGTGAAGAGTCGATGAGACGACTTTACCCCACCTTTTTGTTTAAAGATTATAATTGTTTAAATTTCGAGGAAGAAATTTTTATGAGAGGGGAAGAGTTGTAACATCCTGAAAATTCAGTTCTGTTTTCAATCGAATGAATCGGGCCTTTCATCGATGCACCTATAGTGCTATTCTCTAAGTTGATCACTCACGAGATAACTAGACTATCTGGGGAAGCCATTAAGAGAATTTAACGCAATAGACTTGAGAATTCGACTAAGAATCGACTGCTCGACCGTGCTAGTCTGCAAGGGTCATTATCGCATAGTCGAAAATTTATCAGAGACTGGAGATAGGCCAATTCGACCGAGATAGGTGATCAGAGTGTGGGTGATTCCACCAGATTGCAAAATTCTCGTCGATTGACACTAGATCGATTTTTCTGTCGTTTTGGTACCCTGTGTCCGTATTTGAAATCTCAAGATTTTCATGACCACCGAGAGTCGTCAATGTGTCGAAGATGTACATTATGGCTCGAAGAAAATCGATCAGGGTCATTTGCACTAAAAATTCCTGAAAGCTACCTAGTAGGTTAGGTCACGCTAAAATCACGTCAAATTGAAATTAACTGGGAATTTGAACCCGATTTTAGAAATTGAAAGTTCTGTCATGTCACGATTTATTTTAGGAATGTCGACTCATCCTTCGAGGAATTTTCGGCGATTTCGGGATTTTTACTAGAAAATCGATACGGACATTTCGGAAAATAACGGAAATTCGGACGAGCCGAATTGAGGGGAGGTTTGACTTCCAAGCCGAGCTATTTGGCGATGGGCACTTGCAGAAATGGTATGGCTTTTTTCTTCGACAAAATTGGACATCAAATTTGGGGAATTTGGTGAAGAATTGAAGCTCAATTGTGAAATTTGGAGCTAGGATGAGGGCTGCATATTTTGGCTTCAATTTGGTTTATTTGTGGAAATTACATGCTAGAAAGTAATAAGGGGGACCAAGGGATAAACCTAGTGGCTTTTGGGGGACCAAGCATTAATGAAGATATTTGTTTTGTTGATTTTATACCCCCCCCCATCGGCAGCTTCCTTGTACACCTCTTCCCCCTCCGTCTCCTTCTTCATTCGATCAAACCCCCTCTCCGTTGGCTTCGCTTTGCTTTTGTTTCCCCATTTTCCTTCGATCAGCACGCCTCACGTTCTCTCTCTCTTGCTGCCTCATCGCCTCACGCTCTCTGCCCCTCTCCTCCACTCACTCTCTCTCTCTTGCAGCCGCGTCAGCTCCATTCAATCGAAGCTGACCTCTAGAAGTTGACTGTCAGCTCCACCGAATTTCCCCAGCTTAGCCGCACATCCTCCACGTTCTCTCTCGCCCCAACGTTTGCGACACCTGCCCACCTCCCACCGTCAACCGAGTCAAGCCCCAGCAAGGAAAGAAGCCCATTGTTCACTTCGCTGCCTCCCTGTCTAGTGAAGACACCGCCCTCTCCTCGTCACCGAGCCTGCCAAAGCTAGCCCGCACATTCACCGTTCCACGAGCCTTGTAGTCGCAAAAATCCAGCCAGCTTCGTGGCCGTTTTCGGCTCGGCCGGGTCTCCGTTTGGCACCGCTGCTTCGGAGTTTATCGCTCGTCTCCACGTCACCGTCGTCGTGGACTCACCGACTGTGGCATCCTAAAAATTTCATAGCGATCTCTAGATGTATTACGACCTATGGAAAGGTGATGGAAGCGCCATCGGATTATGCTATAGCCATTAGACCAATAAATTACAATGGATTAAGGCTGCGCATTCTTAATGGAGAATTATTTGATTGGAAATATATCCTATGTCCATGGGTGATGAAGGATTGTATTAAAGGATAAATTGATAAGGAAATTTTGTTCTTGGCCATGAACTTTATAAGTTGGATTTTTATTGATCTATGTTACAAAGTTTTATGGCCATATGAATTTGTAATTTGGTATTTATATAAGTGGGGAATTAAGGTGGATTATTAAAAGGAGTGGGCCGATTTCTTAAGGCCCAAAACCAGCCCACAAACCCCCACTGTTCGACCGGCTAAGGCCCGGCCCAAGGAGCCCAAAGGGCTGTCAACCGAAGGAGGGAGAGGCCTGGCCAATTGAGCCCATCAACTTGCATGGAAATCTACAAGTGGCGAAGGGGATGATCCAAGTGGCCATTGCATGCAACCTAATGATTGCTAATCATGGGTGAAAGAAGAAAAAGGAGGAGAGAGGGGGTGGATTGCTCGAGGGATTGAACTGAGAGAGAGGAGTGTCGTGCGAAAGAGAGAAAGAGAGGATGAGAGAAAGAGAGAAAGCCGAGGGAGAGAGAGAGGGTTTGTGAGTGCTTCGGCGAGGGAAGAGGAGGACCAAGCCCCGCCGTGCGTGCGCCTAGCTTCGCCGTTGACCGTGTTGTGCTCGAAGTCCTCGAGTTGCTGTTGCTTGCTTGATTTCGTCGGATTTAAGGAAAGTAGAGTCCATTTGCCTACATTTTGCTTGCTGTAGTTGTGTGTGAAGTGCAATGGGTGTTGGAGATTCTTGAGTTGTGGTGTTGGGTGCTGAAGTTCTTGTGAATGGTGTTAGTTTTCTAGAAAAAGTAAGCTGTTGCATGTAAAAACAGTCCGACCCCATGCAATTCCGTGAATTTTATAAAATTACCTAGTTGGAATTTGATCTTGTGTTCTGGATAAAAGTTGTAGACGACATCTTGAGTAGTAACATACTAAAATTTGAGAATAAATGAACATGTATTGATAGGGGAAATGAATTTTCTTTGAAAGGGATTAATCTGGAAAACTGTACCGAGAGTAGGGAGAACTAAATCGACTATAGCTCTTAATCCAGAACGAATTTGAGTTCAATTTCTTCACGAAACTTTTACCTCTAGGTTTTTTATATAACATATCAAAATTTCAGAATTTTCGGAGCTGGTTTAGTGTTTATACCGAATTTGTGAATGAAACTGTGCAAGGGCGATGTTCTGAAATTTTAAAGGCTGTGATGCATGGACCGTACCGATTTGTATGAAGCTCTTTTGATATGATGTTCTTCATGAAATATTTTCCTCTAGATCTCTTCTATAATATGTCAAATTTTCAGAATTTATTAAAACCGTTTACTAATTTTTCTAGAATTTTAACTAAAGGAGTGCATTCTGTTTTATCTGAAAATTGCTGTATTTTCAAAAATAAATGAATTGCTCTATGTGATATAATGTCTTGAGTGGTTGTTTTTGCTGCACATGTGGTGACATTTAGCATGTCATATAACACCGAAAAGCTAGTTTAGACCTTTGATATTATTGCATCAAATGCCATGTTGAAAGTGAGACATATATGTGAATATAAATTGTGATAATGATGATACCGTCGGACCCTTGAGTCGATGATGTCCTCAGAAGTGTCGAGATGCCTGGAGGTGTGTGCCGGATGCCCGGAGGTGTGTGCCGGAGGCTCCTTGTGATGCCAGGTTGGGTGCGAGCGATAAATGAAGGATGCAAACACTGATCCCTGGGAAGAAAAATGAAATGAGATCCTTTTGAAAATTAAAATCGAAAATTGAATCATGCGCATGGGTGTGTGCATATGGCATGATGCATGATCTGCTTATGAAAGTAAATTGATACTATATGACATTGAGAATGCGATCATGAAGGCTTGAATGGATCTCATGGGGATATACACATGATTGTGTGGATGATATGAATTTTGCGTAGGTATATGCACGATGGCATGGTGAGATATGCACGACTGCATGGTGAGATATGCACGACTACATGGTGATATATGCATGACCGCATAGTGATGTATGCTCGATAGCATGGATGATATGTGCTTTACTTGTGATATCTTGATTGTCTTACTTGTTGCACTGTGTAGTTTGGTGGATCTTTACTGCTGAGTGGTTGTACTCACCCCTTTGGGGATTAACATTTCAGATTGAAAGATGCCTTTGCCACCGGTCACGCGTGGTACTTTCTATGGCTTACCATCTGATGTTGAGGTTGAGTGCTCGGAGGATTTCTGTGTTAGTGTTCCTGGTATGGTGTTTATCCGAGTTCGTGTTTTGGTTATGTACGATGTGGGTCTAGCTGGTGGCCTTATAGTCCAGGAGTTCCTGTCTGTACATGTTCAACACGACGGGGTGATGCTAGGGATGCTGCCGTCGCCGCCGGCCGATGCACCGGGTTAGGTGTGATTACACGTACGATTGGTAGAGGATGACACTTTTTGGATATCCGACACTTGTTGATGGATAGGTTTACATGTTTGATGTAGGGTCGAGTTCTTTTGAGTTATAGCCGAGCATAGTTAAAAGCCTTGGCCTTTTGCTGTACTGACTCGAGATGTCCATCATGATTATGTAAATAAAAGTGACTTGGCTCTATCTTTTTATCTGATGCGTAGTTGGTGTGCATTGCATTATTGTTGTTGGAGTATGGGATGGGAAATTTGATTATGCTTCTGCCATATGAACTGCGCTGGGACCGATTTAAATAATACAAACCCCTAGGACTTATGGATCCTCTATAATTCAATAGTATTAGAGTGGCATGTTGTTAGGATAGTTGAAGGGTTAGAGTACTGTGGCGACCCTAACGGATCGGGGGCCGTGTCGAGGGGGTGCCACATCAGTTTTGGTATCAGAGCGAAAGGTTATATGCGGAGTGATAAGGAGCCTTATTTGGAGATTGAGGAAGATAATGACAATGCACACCTTAGGATGCTGACCAAGAATGGTTGACTAACTTTGAACAACGGGTGATGGGTATTCACTCGTAGATCCCTAGTCCTTTTTATGAGTTGCTTTTGGTGCCGGTAACATGTTTGTGTTACTTATTTTATAGTTGCATTTGCTTTAAATGGAGACATCGAGTCACAGATTATTCTTGAGGCAAATGCTTGGAAACTGCAAGAAAATCATGGTACAAATTAGAGGTCATCATCCATCAAGGGCTGAAGCCTCTGCAGCAAGGGCTGAACCCTGAATGGAAGACATCCTGCAGGCATTGGCCAATATAGGAAATCTGATGGAAAGACAAGCGCAGCAACAACCCGAAGTGGAACGCCGTACTTAAGGACTGGTGGAGCAATTCCTGAAGTTGAAACCACCTAAGTTTAGTGGAATGGGAAGTCCTGAGGAGGCGGAACATTGGATTGATGAGATGGAACAAATTTTCCGGGTGTTGAATTGCAATGATGATGAGAAGATAACTTTGGCAGAGTACTAGCTGGAGGGAAATGCAAAGTTTTGGTGGAGAGCTTCGAGGGACACGATCTTTCCACCGGGTACTGACATAAATTGGGATGAGTTTGTTAGAGCTTTCAATAGAAAGCATTTCTCTGATTGTGTTAGGGATAAGAAAATCACAGAATTTGTTCAGTTAGAACAAAGGGAGCTAACAGTGGATCAGTATGAGGTGAAATTTTCTGAACTGTCTAGATATGCTCCCAGGCTCATAGAAGATCGAGAAGAAATAGCTAAGAGATTCTTGAAAGGGTTGAGAACTGATAACAGGAAACAAGTGGTGCCTTTGAATATCATAGATTATAATGAGATTTACGAAAGGGCACAGTTGGTAGAGCAAGAATTGGTAAGAGAACAATCAGAGTATAAGAGGCAGTCGACTTTTGGTGATATCAGACAAGGTAAGAGACCCTATATAGGTCAAGGTCAGACTTGGGAATCTAAGAAGAAGAGCAATTTCGGGAATTTTAGAAAAGTTAGGGATGGCCTGAATCTAGGAAAAACACCTTATCGGAATGAAGATTGTCAAAGGTGTGATGGGCGACATGGCCCAGGACCTTGTAATGGATGGCTGAAATGCTATGGTTGTGGACAAGTAGGACACCTTAAGAAGGATTGTCCAGAAGAGAGGTCACAGCCAAGTATCAACCCAATGCGACGAGTACAACAACGTACTGTTAGACCATATCCACAAAGGAATCCACAGAGACCACCAGCACAAGGAAGAGTGTATGCGGTCACCTAAGAGGAAGTGAAAGCTTCCAAAAATGTTATCTCAGGTACAATTTTCATAAATGGCAAGAAGGCATATGCATTGTTTGATATGGGTGCTACGCATTCATTTGTGTCTGAAAGATATAGGCAGTTGAGTAAAATAGGAACTATGTCTCTTAAGACGCCTCTTTGTGTTTCTACGCCTTTAAAGAATATGGTGTTGTCTACGCTGGTGTGTGGAAAATGTAAGATAACAATAGGAGGAAGGGATATGGAAATAGATCTAGTCATAATGGCTATGTATGATTTTGATGTTATCATAGGAATGGACTGGCTCCATAAGTATCGGGCCAAAATGGATTGCTATAGGAAAGTGATCCAATTTGTTTTACCTGATCAGTCTAGTTGTGAATTTTTCGGAGGTTAGACCTGAAAAGGGCTAGTGAATACACCTAGAGAGGGGGGGTGAATAGGTGTATAAAAATTTCCGTAGGACTTAAAAGGATATTTTTGATGGACAGTAAGACAAAATTCAACTTTTAAATGAATCAAAAACTCATAAGCATAAATAGGAGGTTCAGGGATAAGAGAAAATAGACACAGAGTTTATAGTGGTTCGGCTTAATCTAAGCTTACGCCCACTCTCCTGCACTGACAGTCCACCAGCTGGATTTCACTAAGAATCAAAAGAGTTGTTACAATATCACGTCCTTAATTCCACAGTGTAGAGACTTTGCTACACTTTCTCAAGGTCTCACAAGTATTTAATCTCTCTTTTGAGTACAGATTTCGCTCAACAATTGAATCAACAAGGAACAAGGAGCTTCAGACTTTGGAATTTTTCTATCACGCACACACTCGAATAACCAGAGCTTCTTCCTTATATACTCCTCCATGCCTTCATACCCGTTGGCACTTTCCAAAAGAGTTCTTCCATCCATCCGTTGGACGGAATCAGTTAGGGAGATCTTTAAGTTACTTAAGGAATGTGATGATAGCCCACCAATCCTGTTCGCCCATACAATCAGGATCTAGGTTTCCATAAGTAGAACCTTCCAAGTATACATTGCCAATCAACGAATCCAATTTACTCGTATCAAAATTAAAACGAATGAAAGATCTCGAGATGCTATCTCCAGTCGTAAGAAGCTTCTTTAGCTGTTTGAATCAAATCCTTAAATAGATACTTAATTCTGGATAAGTCTTCTTCATCGGTCTAGAAACTATTAATGAGGGTAGACTTTGAAGCTTGAATTTGACGGTCTTCAGGCTTTGACGGAAGAGTCTTCAAGTCTTCAGACTAGACTGATGGAAACATTTTGTCAACTTCAAAACACATAAGGAAGTTTTCTCCAACAATCTCTCCCTTTTTTATGGTGACAAAACTTTCCTGCAGATTTGGAAATTTTGACCTGCAAGACAATACTCAAGCAAACAAGGACATGATATCTCATAAAAGATAAATGCGTTAGGATAATACAAATCTGCATCCACATGAAATAGGTTAGTCCTGCAAAAACAACTATCTTTGCCATGAGTACCAACAATGCTTAAGATACTGCAATGCAAACATATAGTCAAACCACAATCCAAAAATCACAATAATCCAAAAGTCATAGTCCAGCTAGACAAAAGTTTAAAGTCAAAAACAATGCTTAAGATACTACAATGCAAACATATAGTCAAACCACAATCCAAAAACCACAATAATCCAAAAGTCACAATCTAGCCAGACAAAAGTTTAAAGTCAAAAACAAGTCAAAAACAAAAACAAGTCTGAGTTTAAATCAAACAAATCTACACCTCTCCCCCCTTTTGTCAGCATTAAAAAGGTAGAAACGAAAACAAGAATTGATTTAAGATTGTTTTGGAACGCGAACAAGCTGGAAATATCCCATCGACTGTCTCCTCCAGCTTTCTTAGATCCTCATTTAGATGAGCTAATTCTTCACCCTTTGCAGTTGCTTGAATTTGAAGATTAAGGGCCTGAACTTGATTGATCAAAGATTCTGAAGAGGCTTGATAAGCATTTTGCATATTCTGAAATTCGCATCCCAAGGCATAAATTTGACCTCGCATCTCCATGAGAATATCAAGCAGTCTTCTAAAGTCTGCTGTGTTGTCAGTTTGAGTGCTTGCTTTAGCATGGTCAGATGATGGCACATCAGCATGAACATCTAGATTTGGAGAAGATACCTCATGACCTTCTTCAGGGAAGTGAGAGGCATATACATCTTCTGATTGGCAGGAGAACGACCGACATCATCATTAGTAAAAGCAAGTGAAGAAGTGCCTCTTTTCTCGCAGCTCCCCTATTTCGGTGCCTTCGGAGGAGGAGAGAAGTACTCTTCATGTTCTATTTCTTCTTCAGTGACAGAATGGCCTTGTTCTCCTTATTGCTCCTTGTTTGCATCTCCTTTTTCCTCTGTCTCCTTCTTTATCGATTCCCTCTCTTCACTCCTTTTCTCTGTCTCTTCTGGGTCTTCTCTATCCTCTGTTTCTGGAACAGAACGCTCTTAAAGCAAGAGTAGAGATGGTAACATCATCATCATCTTCTTCTTCATCCTGTAAGATAATCGCTCTTCTTCTTTTAGATAAAGCTGTCACGGGCTCCTTTCCTTTTCGCTTTGCAGCAACAGAGTCTTGATGAGATTGGTGAGGAGTCTTTTCCTTGAATTTCTCTAGAGTCTTGTTTAGCTCTTTCAGACGCATCTTAGAAACCATCTTCAGCCCTACCACCATTTGATCACATGTCCGAACACACAGAATTCTTGGAGGCTGAATGTTAAAGTGTCTAAATAGCTTAGTAACAAGTGCTGAATAGGGAAGTTGACCCTTGTCCTTCAACATTGATCTATACATGTGAAACATGTATGCGGCAGAGAGAATTTTTTACCAACATTGATAGCATACATCAGCTTTGCTTCTGAATTGGAGACGTCAGTATTTGACGTGGATTTGGGTCTGAGACAGTTGATCACAATCTTGTGAAGCAAGATATTCGAAGCATTCATCCTTGTATAGGAAATTAGACCTTCGCCATTCCATCTCGAACAAGCTCCTTTGTGTTGCACGACCAATAGACACGCTAATTGATTGAAATAACCCTTTCTCTACTCCAATCACATCAGCCAGAGTGTCCATGTCCACCACATAATCCTGGTCTCTAACACTGAAAGAGAATCTATTCGCATCCAAGAAACTTAGATTGGAATAGAAATAAGTAGAAAGTTCTAGATGGGCTATAGAAGAGTCAGAGTAAAAGTGTTCAAGCTGAAGTAAAGTAAATTTCTCCCACAACTTCACATTCAGAGAGTCAAGAAAATCGAAATCCACACTCCTTGAGTTCATTACCCCTCGCTTTAACAACTTAGAGTAAGTTTGCTTTTGTTCCTCAGAATGAAATAGATCTGATTTTGTTCCTCAAACATTTGCAGCAATACCCATTCTAGGCTTAAAATGAGTAAACAACTTTTCATCATCATTTCCATCAGGCTGACTAACTCCTCCAAAATGTGGATCACTTGGAAAATTTGCAAAGGCCTTATCTGCAGAGCCAGCAGGAGCAATTCCCAAACGTTCCATCGTTTGCAAAAAGTGGGTTTCATTTCTGTACCCCTTTCTTTCAAAAATTCGTCAATAATAGTCATTGGAGAGCCTCCCTCCTTTAAGGCAGAATAAAGTTTGAAATTAAAGTCAGGCTTTTGAGTTCTTACTAGTTCAGCATCTTCGATAACTTCCTCCTTCGTTTGTTGCTGAACATTCTGTGGTCTAGCCTGAGGAGAATGGTGTGGTTAAGAATGTTGTGAGATCTGCTGTTGCCTTGGAGAATCTTCTTGCTCGGTAAGGTCAAAGTGCATAGGACTCTCACTCATATGCTGTGGTCCCCTGCTTGCAATCCTTGAAGACTTTCTTGGAAAGACATTCTCACAGTCTTTGAGAGTTTCCGAACTCGATTCGCGAGAAAGATGAAAACTTTAAGGATTAAACTAGGGAGAAAAGGTAAGAAGGTGAGTAAAAAGAAGAAGAAGAACAATATATATAAAGTAATCGAATCGGGGTATACGAACCGTCACAAAAAAATGCCCTTTAAAAAATAACTGCCTTTTTGAAAATAGATAACTGCCATAAAAAATAACTTCTTTTTCAAAAAGGAATGATTTCTGTAAATACAAAAACTTGGAAAGATAATATCAATCAATTACGGGTTAATGGATAAATGTACTTTTTTCAAAAAATAAATTTCTAAAATTGAAATAACTTATAGTCGTGATCCTTAATCATCTGAGTATGAATATCTTTTGGCTTTTATCCCTGAGTCTGAGCTTTTTCAGACTTTATAATATTAAGCTTTTGTCGAATATACTCAAATTGACTTTTCTCCAGAGGTTTTGTAAAGATGTCCGCCAATTGATTCTTTGAATCAATGAATTGAATCCGAATTTCTCCATTTTGAACACGGTCTCTTATAAAGTGATGTCGAATTTCTATATGCTTTGCTCTTGAATGAAGAATTGGATTCTTAGTAAGATTGATCGCACTTGTGTTGTTACATTTAATCTCAGTGCATGAGTCTTCAATTCCAAAGTCTCTTAACTGTTGTTTTATCCATAAGATTTGAGAACAACAACTTCCAAGAGCCACATACTCGCTTTTTTGCTGTTGAGAGAGCAACCGTACTTTGCTTCCTTGAGAACCAAGATACTGTTCTGTTTCAAAGTAATTGACACGTACCTGAGGTACTCTTTCTATCAACTTTGCATCTAGCAAGATCTGCGTCTGAGTATCCAAGAAGAGTAAAGTCTCCCTTTTTAAGATACCATAGACCTAACGAAGAGGTTGTTGTAACATATTTGATGATGCGTTTCGCAGCACTTAGATGATATTCTTTGGGATCTGATTGAAATCTGGCACAAATACAAACAATAAACAAAATGTCAGGTCTAGAGGCAGTAAGATAAAGAAGTGAACCAATGATACTCCTGTATAGCTTCTGGTCAACTTTCTTTCCTCCTTCATCTTTATATAGCTTCGAGGAATTTGACATTGGTATATAAGTCCTTTTGCAATTCTCCAAACCGAATTTCTTAACAAGTTCTTTAGCATATTTTCTTGATGAATGAAAATTCATTCCTTCAATTGTTTTACTTGTAGTCCGAGAAAGAAAGATAGTTCACCCATCATGCTCATCTCGAATTCCTCCTGCATAGACTTAGAGAATTTCTAGCACAGATTTTCGTTAGGAGATCTGAAGACAATATCATCAACATAAATTTGAACAAGTAGAAAATTTTTTCTTTCTCTTCTAATATATAGAGTGGTGTCTACTTTACCTTTCACAAAACCACTTTGGATTAAAAACTTACTTAACCTTTCATACCAAGCTCGAGGTGCTTGCTTTAATCCATATAGTGTTTTTTTTTTCAATCTGAATACATAATCTGGTTTCCTTGGGTCTTCAAAACTAGGGGGTTGTTCCATATAAACTTCTTCTTGAATGAAACCATTCAGGAATGCACTTTTGACGTCTATTTAAAATAACCTGAAATTTTTATAGCAAGCAAAAGCAAGTAATAAACGACTTGCTTCTAACCTTGCCACTGGTGTGTAAGTTTCATCATAATTTATTTCTTCTTCTTGCGTGTATCCCTTGGCCACGAGTCTTGCTTGTTCCTTATGACTTTTCCTTTTTCGTCCATCTTGTTCCTGAAAACCCATTTAGCACCAATAATAGATTTACCTTTTGATTTAGGAGTTAATTCCCAAACATTGTTGACACTGAACTGTGTAAGTTCTTCTTGCACCATGATTCACACAATAATTCATATAGATCACGCATCACAGCAAAGTATAGGCCGTACATTCCAATATCATCAATTCCAAAAATATACAGATTGCACAGTTTTCAAAACACAGTCAATTAAATAGGCAAATGACCTTCAAAAATCACGAAATTTAACTATGTTGTAGTCAAGACATAGATAAAGCTATCACATGCAGGAAACTTCTCCAAAAGAAATTTGTACAGAATAGTATAGGCCATGCATTCCAACATCATCAAGTCCGAAAAACACAGATTGCACAGTTTTTAAAATACAGTCAATTAAATATGCAAATGACCTTCAAAAATCACGAAATTTAACTATGTTGTAGTTAAGAGATAGATAAAGGTATCTCATGAAGAACATTTCTCCAAAAGAAATTTGTACAGAATAGTATAGGCCATGCATGTCAACATTTTCAAGTCCAAAACACACAGATTGCCCAGTTTTTAAAATACAGTCGATTAAATATGTAGATGACCTTCAAAAATCACAAAATTTAACTATGTTGTAGTTAAGACATAGATAAAGGTATCTCATGAAGAACATTTCTCCAAAAGAAATTTTTACAGAATAGTATAGTCCATGCATGTCAACATTTTCAAGTCCGAAACACACAGATTGCACAGTTTTCAAAACACAGTCGATTTAATTTGCAAATGACCTTCAAAAATCACGAAATTTAAGTATGTTGTAGTCAAGACATAGATGAAGATATCTCATGAAGATGTTGAAGCAAAATTTCGAGTAAAACATAACATGCAAGTCCCTAGAACATCTTAGGTTAAACCTTTTTCTCAAGAACAGCCCTTTGTATTAGAGTGTTACCCTCATCACCTCCATATTTCACCTCCCATGGCTCCGAAAATCAACTACAAGCCAACACATGCATCAAACAAAACATGCAAGAGTAGATCACGGATCCTACTTGCCTCTAGATCGAGAAAAAGGGCGAGCACACAGCGGCAAATGGACGGCGACGCACGGTTCTCCTTCTTCTTTCTTCTTTTCTTCCCTTCTTCCTTCTCTTCCTCTCCTTTCTTCCTCTCGATTACACTCTCCTCTCTCTCTCTCTCACCGTGCGACCTCCTCCCCCTCTTTCTTCCTTAATCCGGTCACTTTCCCCCTTAATTTTTCTTTCCCCTCATCATTACCCATCATTACAATGCATGGGTGACACTTGGCCACTAAAATGAGACAAATGGGGGAGGCATGCAACCGGATCCCCCCCCCCTTCTCTCCTTCGCACGACAGCCCACTCATGGGCTTATGGGCCAGCCCTCTTGGCCCATTTTAGGCCCAACACCCTTGGGCCTAAACCCCAAGCTTAAATACATTATGAAAATACCCCTTTAAAATCAACCAAAATTTCTATTTGCAACAAAGTACTCAATTACCGTATTAAGTGGCTAAATTCTTGAAACCATAAATTCATGAGCTCCAATTTATGATGAAAGCGGCCAAAGATAGGACTTTCTTTCTTAAAATATGTCCTTTAAGGCTTGGCCATAAATCTCATTACGAATCACGGATCAAAAGGTTAAAAGAATATCATAATGGCGCATCCATCACCTATTTATAGCTCATGGCATTCTTAGGGGTTTTCATGAAATTCTAGGATGCCACAATAAACTTGCTGAGATATATGTAAGCCAAGTAATACGCTTACATGGTATTCCTATAATGATCACCTCTGATCGAGACTCTAGGTTTACTTCAAATTTTTGGCGAAGTCTCCAAAATGCCTTAGGAAAAAAGCTTCAATTTAGTACTACCTTTCATCCTCAAACATATGGACAAATGGAAAGAGTGATCCAGACTCTCGAAGATATGCTAAGAGCCTGCATTATTGACTTTAGGGGAAGTTGGGATGAAAATTTGCACTTGATAGAGTTCACCTATAACAATAGTTTTCAGAAAAGTATAGGCATGGCTCCGTATAAAGCATTATATGGGAGAAGGTGCAAGACCCCTATTTGTTGGAATGAAGTAGGTGAAAGGAAACTGACAGGACCTGAGTTAGTGCAAGTTACTACAGAAGCGGTCGAGATAATAAGGAAAAGACTTAAGACAGCCCAAAACCGACAAAAAGACTACGTGGATAGGCGTAGAAGGCCTTTGGAGTTTAGTGTGGGGGATCACGTATTTCTTAAAGTATCTCCAATGAAAGGAATATCACGATTTGGAATGAAAGGAAAGTTAGGTCCTAGATTTGTTGGACCCTTTGAGATACTTGAAAGAATAGGAGACGTAGCTTATCGTTTGGTGCTGCCTCCTAAATTGGGAAATTTACATGATGTGTTTCATGTGTCGATGCTAAGGAGATATCGGTCAGATCCTGGTCACATACTTGATCATGAAGCCACCAAAGTGGATGAGAAAGTGAGGTACATAGAAGAGCCAGTGCAAGTGCTAGATCGGAAAGAACAAGTCCTACGGACGAAGAAAATACCATTGGTTAAGATATTATGGCAACATCATGATGTGGAGGAAGCCACATGGGAAAGTGAAAACGAAATGAGGGAAAAGTACCCTTACTTGTTTAAAGAGACATAGGTAACGTCTAATTTCGAGGACGAAATTCTCTAAGGAGGGGAGAATTGTGGCATCCTAAAAATTTCATAGCGATCTCTAGATGTATTACGACCTATGGAAAGGTGATGGAAGCACCATCGGATTATGCTATAGCCATTAGACCAATAAATTACAATGGATTAAGGCTGAGCATTCTTAATGGAGAATTATTTGATTGGAAATATATCCTATGTCCATGGGTGATGAAGGATTGTATTAAAGGATAAATTGAGAAGGAAATTTTGTTCTTGGCCATGAACTTTATTAGTTGGATTTTTATTGATCTATGTTACAAAGTTTTATGGCCATATGAATTTGTAATTTGGTATTTATATAAGTGGGGAATTAAGGTGGATTATTAAAAGGAGTGGGCCGATTTCTTAAGGCCCAAAACCAGCCCACAAACTCCCACCGTTCAACCGGCTAAGGCCCGGCCCAAGGAGCCCAAAGGGCTATCGACCGAAGGAGGGAGAGGCCCGGCCCATTGAGCCCATCAACTTGCATGGAAATCTACAAGTGGCGAAGGGGATGATCCAAGTGGCCATTGCATGCAAACTAATGATTGCTAATCATGGGTGAAAGAAGAAAAAGGAGGAGAGAGGGGGTGGATTGCTCGAGGGATTGAACTGAGAGAGAGGAGTGTCGCGCGAAAGAGAGAAAGAGAGGAAGAGAGAAAGAGAGAAAGCCAAGGGAGAGAGAGAGGGTTTGTGGGTGCTTCGGCGAGGGAAGAGGAGGACCAAGCCCCGCCGTGCATGCGCCTAGCTTCGCCGCCGACCGTGTTGTGCTCAAAGTCCCCGAGTTGCCGTTGCTTGCTTGATTTTGTCGGATCTAAGGCAAGTAGAGTCCGTTAGCCTACATTTTGCTTGCTGTAGTTGTGTGTGAAGTGCAATGGGTGTTGGAGATGCTTGAGTTGTGGTGTTGGGTGCTGAAGTTCGTGTGAATGGTGTTAGTTTTCTAGAAAAAGTAAGCTGTTGCATGTAAAAACAGTCCGACCCTGTGCAATTCCGTGAATTTTATAAAATTACCTAGTTGGAATTTGATCTTGTGTTCTGGATGAAAGTTGTAGATGACATCTTGAGTAGTAACATACTAAAATTTGAGAATAAATGAACATGTATTGATAGGAGAAACGAATTTTCTTTGAAAGGGATTAATCTGGAAAACTGTACCGACAGTAGGGAGAATTAAATCGACTATAGCTCTTAATCAAGAATGAATTTGATTTCAATTTCTGCACAAAACTTTTACCTCTAGGTTTTTTTCTATAACCTATCAAAATTTCAGAATTTTCGGAGCTGGTTTAGGGTTTATACCGAATTTGTGAATGAAACTGTGCAAGGGCGATGTTCTGAAATTTTAAAGGCTGTGATGCATGGACTGTACCAATTTGTATGAAGCTCTTTTGATATGATATTCTTCATGAAATATTTTCCTTTAGATCTCGTCCATAACATGTCAATTTTTCAGAATTTATTAAGAGCATTTACTAATTTTTCTAGAATTTTAACTAAAGGAGTGCATTCTGTTTTATCCGAAAATTGCTGTATTTTCAAAAATAAATGAATTGCTCTATGTGATATAATGTCTTGAGTGGTTTTTTTGCTGCACATGCAATGAAATTTAGCATGTCATATAACACCAAAAAGCTGATTTAGACCTTTGATATTATTGCATCAAATGCCATGTTGAAAGTGAGACATATATGTGAATATAAATTGTGATAATGATGATACCATCGGACCCTTGAGGCGACGATGTTCTTGGGAGTGTCAAGATGCCTGGAGGTGTGTCCGGATGTCCTCGGGAGTGTCGGGATGCTCGGAGTGTGTGTGCTGGATGCTCGGAGGTGTGTGCCGGGAGATTCCTCGTGATGCCAGTTGGGGTTCGAGGTGCCCGGAGGGTGTGTCGGAGGCTCCTCGCGATGCCAGGTTAGGTGCGAGCGATAAATGAGGGATGCAAACACTGATCCCTGGGAAGAAAAATGAAATGAGATCCTTTTGAAAATTAAAATCGAAAATTGAATCATGCGCATGGGTGTGTGCATATGGCATGATGCATGATCTCGCTTATGAAAGTAAATTGATACTATATGACATTGAGAATGCGATCATGAAGGCTTGAATGGATCTCATGGGAATATACACATGATTGTGTGGATGATATGAATCATGCGTAGGTATATGCACGACTGCATGGTGAGATATGCACGACTAAATGGTGATATATGCATGACCGCATGGTGATATATGCATGACCTGCTTTACTCGTGATATCTTGATTGTTTCGCTTGTTGCATTGTGTAGTTTGGTGGATCTTTACTGCTGAGTGCACCCCTTTGGGGATTAACATTTCAGATTGAAAGATGCCTCTGTCATTGGTCACGCGTGGTACTTTCTATGGCTTACCATCTGATGTTGAGGTTGAGTGCTCGGAGCATTTCTGTGTTAGTGTTCCTGGTCTGGTGTTTATCTGAGTTCGTGTTTTGGTTATGTACGATGTGGGTCTAGCTGGTGGCTTTATAGTCCAGGAGTTCCTGTTCGTACATGTTCGATGCGACGGGGTGATGCTAGGGATGCTGCCGCCGCCGCCACCGGCCGATGCACCAAGTTGGGTGTGATTGCACGTACGACTGGTAGAGGATGACACTTTTTGGATAGCCGACACTTGTTGATGGATAGGTGTAGATGTCTGATGTAGGGTCGAGTTCTTTTGAGTTACAGCCGAGCATAGTTAAAAGCCTTGGCCTTTTGCTGTACCGACCCGAGATGTCCATCATGATTATGTAAATAAAAGTGACTCGGCTCTATCTTTTTATCTGATGCGTAGTTGGTATGCATTACATTATTGTTGTTGGAGTATGGGATGGGAAATTTGATTATGCTTCCGCCATATAAATTGCGCTGGGACCGATTTAAATAATACAAACCCCTAGGACTTATGGATCCTCTACAATTCAATAGTATTAGAGTGGCATGTTGTTAGGACAGTTAAAGGGTTAGAGTACTATGGCAACCCTAACAGATCGGGGGCCGTGTCGAGGGGGTGCCACACCGACTCGCAAATCCGGTGAGTTTACCGACTAAACTCTGCTTATGGAGTTAATTATGCTTAGAGGGTGATTAGTTTAGATTAATTAAGGTTTAGGTGGTTAGTTAGATTAGATTAGTAGTTTAATTATCCAAATTTGCATGTTAGGTTGTTAGCTTAGATCAATTAGAGATTTGACAGGTTGTATTAATTATCTAAATTGGTTTAGAAATTTTCCGGGCTCGTTTCGGTATTTAATTTAGCATTTCCGGCCTAGTTATGTATTTTTGGCATTTATTGGTATTTATTTTATTAATTTCTGTAATTATTTATTTAATTATTATTTTCCGGAAATTAGACCGGGATAGTCGGTGAATGGAATTTTTATGCTGATTGCAATGGCATGCTCAGTTTATTTAATTGAATGCTAGATTGTGCAAATTGAGTGTTGTTTGTAATTTTGGGAAATTATCTCCAAATTTAATTATTTCAATAATTAATTAGAAATTACCAGGGCGTCGATTTACAATGCGAAAATGTTTTCAGCCACTATATAAATAGTGGGATTTTCTAAAATAAAGATATTATATATTTTGCTTAGGCCGACCGTGTACCCACACACGATTATTTTTATCGGGTACATTTTAATATGATGAAATTAGGCCAAGTGGAGTATTTAATTGAGGAGTTGATGTGCAAAGCACAAGATCCTTGGCCAGGAGTAATTTACTGTGGTTCAGCTTAGGTGAGCAATATAGATCTATAACAATTTCGGGGAGCATTAACACCAGTATAGATTTATAGCAGCTTTGGTGAGCAATAACACTTTAGCAACTTCGGTGAGCACTATAGACATCAGCTTCAACGAGCATTGTAGTTATCTAGCAGCTTTTGTGAGCAAATGTTATCTAGCAGTTTTGGTGAGCAATAATTGATATAGTAGCTTCGGTGAGCGAATTTAGATATTAGCTTAAGTGAGCAAGCTTAGGTGAGCAATATAGATCTATAACAATTTCTGGGAGCATTAACACTAGTATAGATCTATAGCAGTTTCGGTGAGCAATAATACTTTAGCAGCTTCGGTGAGCACTACAGACATCAGCTTCGGCAAGCATTGTAGTTATCTAGCAGTTTTGGTGAGCAAATGTTATCTAGCGGCTTCGGTGAGCAATAATTGATGTAGTAACTTCGGTGAGCAAATTTATATATCAGCTTTGGTGAGCAATAATATATGAATATATCTATCAGCTTCGATGAGCTGGACCATCTATTTCAACTTAGATGAGCAGTGTTCGAATTGATAGAAATTTATAGATGGCATCAATGGTATGGAGTCGAATGAGTTGACTGATTGATGGTTGAATTGGATTGAAATGATTGAATGATTACATGAATTGTACTGACTTGCAGGAAGGATCTGAGGCAAAGGTAAGTCCTCTGACTTGTGCATGTGCTTAGGTAGCCCTTGGGGGCATATTTCCTTCCTAGTCGGAGTTTAGGGGGTGAACTTGTTGAGATATTGTCTCACCCCATTGTGGGCTCAACATTTTCAAGTCTTTTGATGGCGATCGTGGAGGACCCAAAGCCCCCAGAGTCTGGGGAGGTGGAGATCGAATGATCGGCGAACGTGTCTGACTAGTTGGTCATAGGTTAGTTCCATTTTTGTTGAGCCGGTCTTTTGTAGACAGCCCAATATTGTATATAAACCTTTTGTTTTTATAAAAGGCTTATTTTTTATGTGAATGGTTTCCTGCTTTCCTATCCCAAGCTTTTGGTTGTCAGGGGATTTGTTTCGCTTCCGCATGCGTATTAAAATTGAATGGGTCGATGACGCGTCCTGGGACGTCGCAATTTAATCGACCACCGAGGGATGGGCACGCGCTCGGAGGATTGGGGCGTGACAATGCATCCACTTAGGTTATTTGTACATAGGGATAAAAAAATGAAGTCTCTCTAGCGTACTAATACATGGAGGAATGTCCTCGGACAATTCATTGTCACAAAGATAAAGAGTGTTGAGTTTGGAAAGGTTACCCATACTCGAAGGAATGGATCCTAACAATCTATTTCCCCATAAGATAATAAACTTTAAGCCCCTCAAGTTGTATATTTCAAGAGGAATGGAACCAGAGAGGGTATTCCTTGAAATGAATAATTTGGTTTAGTTGCCCAATTTCATAAGAGAAGTAGGGATGTGACCAATCAAATTATTTTGGAAGAGCTTAACAATAGATAAACTTTTTAAGTTTCCAACAGAATGAGGATAGGTCAAGTTCAATAAGGGAAGTGAGCCTTCCAATTTCTAAAAGTATGGGATCTGAAAGTCCATTTTGCCATAACAAAAGGGGAAAATTCCAAATAATAATCGAAAATGCTATCATTTTCTCAAATAAGAGTTTAAAGTGGACATTGTTTCAAATAAAAGTTTGAAGTGATCAAATTGTATTAAATACGGGCCTAAAGTGAAACTTGTTTCAAATAAGAGCTTGAAGTAGCCATATCGATCTCACAAGAGAGCCTAACCTCGCTGGCCGAAAGGCATTTTAGTTTTTTAATTGTTTAAATTTGTTTCCTTGTTTCCTTTTTCTTTTTCTCTTCTTTCCTCTGCCAGATGTGGCAAAGGTCGTCGGCCTCAAGCGAGGGTTTTCCCTTGCCCTTGCCACTGTTAGGGAAGGGCAATCCTCACCTAGGTGTTGCCCACGTTGGCGTTGGGTGAGGGTTGCCTCACTTGGGCTGGGCAAGCAAGGCTAGGTAGGGGTGACCTATGCCCGCCAAAGTGAGGGTTGCCTTCGCCTTCACCCGCCTAGGCGAAGAGTAAGAGTTTTGGAGAGAAAGAGGAGTTCCTCTCGGAAAAGATGAAGAAATATAAATAGCAATTTTTAGAAACTGAATAAAAGGAACCGAAGAGACACGATTTTTCAATGAGCGATTTCCAAAAAGAAATTTGAATAATAAATCCAATTTTTGAGGAATAACCGTAAATAAATTTCTAAATAAATAAATAAATAAATATTAAGAGAATAATCGTACTTTTTTTCTTGCCACACATAGAACTTCCTAGCCAAAGGAACTAGAATCCCATGAAATCTTAAACGACATCGTTTGAAGATTCCTATCTTATACACTTCAAACAAACGGGTTAAAATAATCCCTAGTTCATTGCAAATGAAATCAAAAGCTTTCTTTTCTAAAGGTTTAATAAATATATCTGCTAATTGATTTTTCAAATCAATGAACTGAATATTAACATCACCATTTTGAATGTGGTCTCGGATGAAATGATGCTTGATCTCGATATGCTTGGCTCTAGGGTGCAAGATAGGGTTCTTTGTAAGATTAATGGCATTGGTGTTGTCGCACTTGATTATTGTATTCGAATCTTCAACTCCAAAATCTTTTAGTTGTTGCTTCATCCAGAGGATCTGAGCACAACAGATTCCAAGTGCCACATATTCGGCTTCAAGCCTAGAAGTTGTAAGATACAATAGAGATCCTATCATATTTCTATACAACTTTTGATCAACCTTATTACCCTTCTCATCTTTGTCAAGCTTTGATGAGTGAGACATTAGCATTTCTGTCTTCTTTGAGTTCTCCATCTTGAATTTTTTCACGAGTTCCTTGGCATACTTTTCTTGAAAGATAAATGTGCCACTCTTCTCTTGTCTTATTTGGAGTCCAAGGAAGAAAGTCAGTTCTTCCATCATACTCATCTTGAACTCATCTTGCATTAGACTTTAGAATGTCTTGCAAAGATTTTAATTAGATGATCCAAAAGTAATATCATTGACATATATTTGTACAAGCAAGATATGCTTACCTTCTCTTCTAATGAAGAGTGTGGTGTCTACATTACCTTTGACAAAATCATTTTGGATAAGAAAGTTGCAAGCCTTTTGTACCAAGCTTTGGAAGCTTGTTTCAGACCACACAACACTTTCTTCAGTCTGAAGACATGATCAAACTTTCTAGGTTCTTCAAATCCAGGAGGTTGTTCTACAAACACCTTCTCTTTGATGAAGCCATTTAAGAAGGCATTTTTCATGTTTATCTAGAAAAGTTTGAAATCATGAAAACAAGCATTAGCAAGCAAAAGTTTGATGGCCTCTAACCTTGCCACTTGAGTGTATTTCTCATCGTATTATATTCCTTACTCTTGAAATTAGCCTTTAGCCACAAGCCTCGCTTTGTTTCTTGCGACTTTGCATTTGTCATCTAACTTGCTTCTAAATACCCATTTTGTTCCAAATACCGGATGATCTTTTGGCCTCGGTACTAATTCCCAAACTTCATTCAATTTAAACTAATGAAGTTACTGCATAACTCCTATCCGCTTTCATCTGAGAGAGCTTTCTCAATCCCTTTTGGCTCAACTTCTAAAATATGTGCTAAAGTGCTGATAGCATCTTTCAGAGTTGATTTGGTTCTAATCTTGTCCTCGATGTTTCCAATGATGAAATCTTTTGGGTGGTTGGATTTGTGCTTCTAGTTTTTGTTGTATTTGTCATCAGATCTTGGAATTTCTTCTTTGTTAGATTGCTTCTTAGATTCCTCATATGTTTAAATTGGAACTTCTAATTCTGGTAACTTCTGAAGCTCTTGCAACTGCTGAAGAGACTCTTGTTGTTGAGGAGTTTCAGATTCTTCTACAGAGCCTCAATTATTCTCATCAAACTTCACGTTGATTGATTCTTCCATTATTTGAGAATTCTTGTTGTAAACTCTGAAGGCCTTGTTGGTGGACGAATATTCTAAGAAAATTCATTCATTTGACTTTTCATCGAACTTTCCAAGCCAATCGTTTCTTAAGAATAAAACACTTACAGCCAAATATTCGAAAATATAAAAGGCTTGGCTTTCTACCTCTGAAAGGTTCATAAGGGGTTTTATCTAAAGAAGGTTTGAGAAAAGCATGATTTATAATATAGCAAACAGTGAAAACGGCTTGGCTTCTACCCAAAAATATGATCCAACTTTGCTTTCGATTAAAAGAGTTCTTGCTATTTTTTTTTTTTTGCAAAGAACGGTTTTTGCTCTCTACAACACCATTTTTTTCGGGGGTGTAGGGAGTTGAAAATTGATGCTTAAAACCATTTTTATGATAAAAGTTAGAAAAATTTTGATTTCAAACTTAACCCCATGATCTATTTTGAAAATATGAAAAAGCTTAATGCTTATGTACAAGAAAAAAAACCCACATATACCTGTTGTAGTCATTAACAATGACTAGATAATGCCTTTTTTTCCTTAAAGGCTTTGAGTTCTTGGTGGTCCAAAGATGTCCGTATGAAGAAGTTGCAATGTTAATTAATGGATTTGAAAGTACTTCTTACCTATTTTCCAATAGCACAAATTGAGCAAGTCTTAGATTTTTCAAATCTAATGTTCGGTAATCCTCGTACACATTTCTTTGCTAATAACTCCTAGGTTTGTTTGGTCCTGATGTGCCCAAGTTTCCTATGCCAAAGATCTGACTCGTCCTTGATGGATACCAGGCATTGTATATCATCAAACTTTATGTCTAATAGAAATATATTTCCATGCCTTCTCCCCATAAAGGATTGCTTGTTATCTTGACTTATTTTGGAGCACTTGTCTTCTTGGAAACAAATTCTGAAACTAATATCACAAAGTTGACTAATGCTGAGAAGGTTGTAATTTAGTTCTTTGACTAGTGAAACATCTTTAATTTTAAGACTTCCTATTTTGACTATGCCCTTGCCAATTATCTTTCCTTTGTTGTTGCCACTAAATACATTTCCACCATTGTATTTTGAGATTTCAACAAACTTGGATGGATCTCCTGTCATGTGTCTCAAGCATCCACTATCAAGGTACCATTTATTTGCCTTTTTCTTTGGTACTTGCAATCAACAAAATAGATTCAAGCCTTTTTTGGCACCCATACTTGTTTGGGTCCTCTTTAGCGAGAAGTTTTAACCATACTTAGAAAGTTTTTTTGAATTGGTCTCCAACCTTTTGGGCAATCATTTTCAAAATGATTTGGATTCCTAGAGATTAAGCACTTAAGGAAATTTCAATCAACATGCTTTACAAATTGTATTTAAAATGATCTTTATAAACAACTTTCAAAGGTCTTTGTCTTATTCTTTCTTTGAATCTTGGAATATCATTTTGAAGATCATTTGAGATTTTGCAGCCAAGACTAGACTTGATATAATAAGGTATTTGAATTGAAAGAATATGTTTAAGGTTTTCAAACCAATGGAAAATCTTTTTGTAATATCAGAAACTTCCTTTTTCAAATACTCATTTTCCTTCAAATCAAGGTCTTGATTCTCTTGAAATTTGGAAAGATTATTCTCAAGAGTTTCAATCATTTCCTTTTGAAAAATCCTATTGCTTTAATTTCGAATTTTCCTTCTTCAATTCAAAAATCTTGCTAAGTGCAACTTTGTAATCAGAAAACAATTTATCTATGTAATTTGAGAGTTCTTCATGTACATCAAAATTGCTTACCTCGATTTTATCTTTAGATTTTGAATTTTCCATCAAACAGATGTTAGCATATTTTTCATCGCTTTCTTCACATTTCATATTACTCTAAGTCTCGGCCTTTAGTGCTTTATTGCCTTTTTCAAGTTTGTTTTTTTCCTTCAATAATAGGCAATTTGGTTTGATGTGTCATCTTTTCTTACATTCCAAGCAAATCACATCTTTGCTATCTTCTTTTTCACTGAAGTTCTTCTTTTGATAAGATGTTATGAAGGTTCTTTTCCCCTTGAATTTTCTTCCTTTTCTGGCCATCTTGCGAAATTTCTTCACCATGAGAGCCATCTCTTTGGCATCTTCATCCTCATCCTTAGAATTTGTATCATTAGAATCATAGTTAGATTTTAACGCAATCATTTTCTTACCTCTAGATTCTCCTTCCTTCCTCATTCGGACGCTCCACTTCATATGATTGAAGCGTTCCCATGAGTTTATCTATGGAAAGTAGTGAGATCCTCCAAGTTACCCGAATGGATGTTTTGATGTTGTTACATTCCTTGGATAACCCACGAAGGATTTTGTTCACTTTCATAGAGTCAGGTATTGGTTGTCCTTGTTGTGCTAGGTCGTTGACAATGTCATTGAATCTACTAGACATATCAGTCACTGATTCATCTGTCTTCATTTTGAAGGATTCATATTGCCCGAGCAAAATGTTTATCTTGGTCTCCTTTACTCAATCAGTTCCTTTGTATGTCACTTACAACCTATCCCAAATTTCTTAAGCAGATTCACATGAGGATATGCGATTATATTTGGTGGGAGATAAAGCACAATATAAAAAGTAAACTGCT
Organism: Eucalyptus cloeziana; assembly: GCA_014182715.1. Lineage (NCBI taxonomy): Eukaryota > Viridiplantae > Streptophyta > Magnoliopsida > Myrtales > Myrtaceae > Eucalyptus > Eucalyptus cloeziana. The sequence goes on from CM024636.1 coordinate 14,093,045, forward strand.
GTAGCATCTAAAGCTTTTCTCTTGGATAATTCTATCTCATACATGGCTTCGACTTCAAGTTTTTTGCTATCCGTGTCCTTTTTGGAAGTAGAGGCTTTAGGCCTAACACCTTTTAGAACTACATCCCACTTCAAGGAATCTTTGGATCTGATGAATGCTTTGATCTTGTTCTTTCAGATGTTGTAGTCCTTTCCATCGAAGTATAAAAGCCTTGTGTTACTCTATCCTTCTATAGGTCCTAGCACAATAATATTAGCCATCGATATATTGTTAACTCATAAGTAATAAAGCACTTCAATAAAGAGTAAATGGGTTCTAATACCAATTGTTAAGGCTAGATGGATCACCTAAAGGGGGGTGAATAAGTGATAGTGTGGAATAAAAAGAATTTAAATCGTTATTGCAACAAAACAACTTTTGATCACAACCCAAGTATGTGACATCCTGAAATTTTTAGCTCTGTTTTCAATTAAATAAATCAGGCCTTTCATCGACACGCCTATAGTGCTATTCTCAGAGCTGATCACTCCTGAGATAACTAGACTATATGGGGAAGTCATTAAGGAATTTTAATGCAATAGACTTGAGAATTCGACCAGGAATCGACTACTCGACTATGCTTATCTGTAGAGATCATTTCGACACAGTAAAGATCGATTAGAAATCAAAGATAGGTTAGTTCGACTGAGATGTGTTGTTAAACATGGGTGATTCCACCAAATTGAAAAATTCTCGTCGATCGGCACTAGACTGATTTTTCTGTTGTTTTGGTACCCCGTATCCATATTTGAAACCTCGAGATTTTCACGATAATCGAGAGTCACCAATGTGTCAAAGAGGTTCATTGTGGCTCGAAGAAATCGACCATCGATCATTTGCACTAAAAATTTCTGAAAGCTACTCGGTAGCCTAGGTCACGCTAAAATCGCACCAGATTGAAATTAACCGCTTATTTGAATAAGATTTCAGAAATTGAAAGTTCTATCATGTCATAAGTCATTTTAAGAACGTCGACTCACTCTTCGAAGATTTTTTTGCCAATCGAGATTTTCGGCGAAATTTCAAAGTAATGCCGTTTTTGTCCAGGATATTCCAAGAACCATTTTTTATCGCGAAATTGGGATGCAAGTAGGTTCTATTGGCAAGGAAAAATGCCAATTTGATTGAGGACTCGACGGTTGAATTTTTAGAAGCTGAATTGAGTTGATTCAAGGAGGAATTGAAGTTCAATTTGAGGGAATTGCCTTCAAAATTCGTAGCTCCCCCATGGATGCCACCTTTGGACCTTTTCATTTACTTCTAGAGGAAGTCTTGTGGCTGCAAATGGGCTGAGGACACCAGCTAGCTTGGTGGGCCACACCAAGGGGACAAAGAGATAGGAGAAGACCATGGTGGCCCCCTCCAAAGGCCAACCGGTCCCCTTCCTCTTTTCCCCTCCATTACCATCGACTCCCCCCTCCATTTGTAGGCCAAAGAAGCTCCAGCAACCTAGAAACTGAACCAGCAGCCAGTCGAATCTCCCTGCCATCTGTCGAGAACTACTGCATGCCGTCCAATCGCTCGTCGAGCCAGCGACTTGTGTCCGCTCGCTGTCTAGTCGCGCGTCTCCGCTGATCATGCTTGCCACCAACGCCCTGCTCGCCGTCTGCCGGAGCTGTCCCAACTGTCGTGTGTTGCCGTCGACCTCCTTAGTCACTCGTCCAAGCCTCTTAGCCTCGCTGCGCTCGTTTCCAGCTCAACCGGTCACCGGAGCGGCTCCTTCGACCCTCGACCAGAATCAAAGCCGTGGGTCTCACCAGCACTACTTGGCCCGCTTTGGTGCCCTTCTGAACCTCAAAAGGCACACCCGCTTTAGAGTTTATTGATCCTCTCTGCGTACCCGTCGTTGTGGTCCCATTGGAACGTTAATTAAGTGAGTTTACTCACTAATCCCTGCTTAGGAAGTTAATTATGCTTAAGGGTCGATTAGTTTAAGTTAAGTATGGTTTAGGTTGATAGTTAGAATAGATTAGCAATTTAATCATTCGATATTGCATATTAGGTGGTTAGAATAGTGCAATTAGCGAGTAGACAAGCTATAGTATTTATTTAAACAAGTTCAGAAATTTTCCGGGCCTGTTTCGGTATTTAATTAGGTTTTTCCGGCCTAAGTTGCTATTTATTGGTATTTATTAATTAATTATTATTTTTCGAAAATTAGACCGGGATAGCTGGTGACTGGAATTTTATGCTAACTGCAATGGTATGATTTGTTTATTTAATTGACTGCTATTTTGTACAAATTGAGTGTGATTTGCAATTTTGGGTATTTATCCCAAAATTTAATAATTTCGGTATTTAGTCAGAAAATACCGTAGCGTCAGTTTTTAATTCCAAAAAAAAAAGTTTTTATGAACTATAATAAATAGTGGGATTTTCAAGTGGGAGAAAATTGTATTTTGGCTAAGGCCGATCGTGTACCCACACACGAGTATTTTTATCAGGAATGATGAAAATGGTGACATTCTCAGTTGGTGAGAACAAGTATACTATATCGGCCTACGGGCCTTGATATATCAACTTTGGATGAGCAGTATACTTTATCAGCTTAGGGTGAGCATCATAGGTATACTATATCAGCCTACGGGCTTTTATATATCAACTTTGGGTGAGCAGTATACTGGTATACTATATCGGCCTGAGGGCTTTGATATGTCAGTTTTGGGTGAGCAGTATGCCTTAGCAGCTTCTGGTGAGCATTGTAAGTATACTATATCCGCTTGCGGGCCTTGGATATATTAGCTTTTGGTGAGCAGTATACTCTATTATCAGCTTTGGGTGAGCTATATTATCTATCTTCAACTTAGGGTGAGCAGTTCTTGATATGATCAAATTAGATAGATAGTATTGAATGAGTAGACCAAGAGATGGTCTTGATGACATGAAATCGACTGAGTCGATTGATCGATGGTTCGATCTGATTGGATGAATTGAGGTGTTGAAATGATTCATTGAATTTATGAATTACACTGACTTGCAGGAAGGAATGGAGGCAAAGGTAAGTCCTCTGACTCGTGTTTGTGCTTAGGTAGCCATTGGGGTGTATTTTCTTCTTAGTTGGGTCTTAGGGGGTGAATTTACTAAGACGTCATCTCACCCCGTTGTGGGATAACCTTTCAAGTCCATAGATGGCAGCTCCTCTCGAGCATTTTGGATAGCCAAAGAAGGTTATAGAGCAAAAGTGGTTCATCTTGCTTCATGGAGACCCAAGGGGATGGATATATGAGTTGGTGAAATCCGTGGTCTGGATCGATGTGGGTCTACCCAAAAAGGTGCCCCATCAATATAGATCATGGTATCGCAAAGAGCGGAATGGATAGAGAAAGGGGCCCATACTGAAGTCCGAGGTTCATTTTTATGTGCTGGAGGTTACTTTTGGAAAGGGCACGGCAGATCCTTCAAGTGGTTCAGTGGTGGATCCCAACCTGTTGGAACCTGAGTCCTCGGTGTATTCACCTGAAGGCTCCAATGAGGATGAGGATCCGTAATTTTATGAAACTCCCCCTGTTTTGTAGACATTGTAAAAAGATCGGCTAGTATTGTATATTATCACATAGTTTGATATATGTATATAAGAGTGTTGTGATTTTCAGTTCGAAAAATTATGGCCCTACTTTTCTATCCCATCTTGTTATTAAAATGAATGGGTCGGCAATGCATTTTGGGACGTTGCTATTTAATCGATCGTAGAGGGATGGGCACGCGCTCAGAGGATCGGGGCGTGACAAAGTAATTGTAAGATCTTATCAGTGTGCAATTAACTCTTATCACAAGTAAACTAAAGAGAGTGTGACATTCGGAATTTCCAGTTCTGTTTTCAATTGAATGAATCAGGCTTTTCATTGACGCACCTATAGTTCTATTCTTTATGCTGATCACTCATGAGATAATTAGTCTATTAGGTGAAGCCGCTAAGGGATTATAATGCAATAGACTTGAGAATTCGACTAAGAATCGACTGCTCGACTGTGCTAATTTGCCAAGGTTATTACGACACAGTTAAAAATCGATCAGAGATTAGAGATAGGTCAATTCGACTGAGATATGTGACAAAGTGTGGTTGATTCCACATGATTGTAAAATTCCCATCGAACAGCACTAGATTGATTTTTCTGTTGTTTTGGTACGACGTGCCTGTATTTGAAACCTCGAGATTTTCACAACAACTGAGAGTTGCCAATGTGTTGAAGATGTACATTGTGGCTCGAAAATAATCGACCACGGGTCAATTGCACTAAAATTTTTTAAAAGTTACCCGGTAGGTTATGTCATGCTAAAATTGTGTCAAATTAAAATTAACCGTGAATTTGAACCTAATTTCAGAAATTGAAAGTTTTGTCATGTCACGATTCATTTTAGGAACATCGACTCATCATTCGAAGATTTTTCTGCAAACCGAGATTTTTGGCGAAATTTCAAAGTAGGGCCTTTTTCAATCGGAAAAAATCAGAGGACCGTTTTTTGGTCGCATTTTTGGGATTCAAGTGGGTTCAATTGGTGAGGAAAAATGTTAATTTGGTCAAGGACATCTTGGTTGAATTTATGGGGACCGATTTAGGCTCAATTGGAGAGGAATTTGGTTCAATTTGGGGGAATTGGCCAAAATTCGTAGACCAAGGGTCCATAAACATTTTGGACCACTTGGGATTGCTTCTAGGGGGAATTTTGCGCACCGATTGGCCATGGTTGATAGCCCAACTAGTGGGGCCTTGCAATGAGAGTTCTTGGATAGAGTTGAAGACTTTGTAGGTCATATGGGACCCTCTAAGTACAGCTGGCTCCATCTTCTTCAACAGGCCACCTTTCTTAATTGTTGTTCACTTTTGAGCTCCCAAAAACCAGAGGAAACCGAGTAGCCCCTCCCCCTTAGCCCGTCGCATGCCCGCCGAGCCACCGGAGCTCCTCTGCCTGCCGCTCGAGCCCATCGCTGCTGCCCCCACTCGCGCGCTGCTCTGTGTGTCCCGCACGCTCGTCCCACTCTTGCTCTGTGGAAGCTTCGCTAGCTGCTGTCACCCGCCTGGCCCGTTGTAGCCACTGCCATCCCTCCTTGCCACTTTCAGTCGCTCGAGGAGCTCCGCAACTTGAGGAGTAGTAGGTCAAAACATCAGTAAAGGCTGAGAGCTTGTGACTCGTTTTCAAGCCCGCTCAGTCCTCCATTGGTGTCGCCGCAAGGCTGTTTATCACCCATCTCCGCATCGCCGTCGTCGTGGACTCACCGGATCACAAAATCAGTGAGTTTACTTGCTAAACCCTACTTAGGGAGTTAATGATGCTTAAGGGGTGTTTCAATTAGGCTAATTAGGGATTATGTGGTTAGTTAGAACAGGTCAGTGATTTAATTGTTCGATTTTGCATGTCAGGTGGTTAGAACGGCTTAATTAGGAATTAGATAAGTTGTACTATTTATCTAGATTGGTTTGGAAATTTTCCGGGCCCGTTTCGGTATTTAATAAAGAATTTCCAATATTTAATTATTTTTGGTATTTATTTAATTATTTATTATTTTTCGGAAATTATTGTCACGCCTCGATCCTCAAGCGCGTGCCCATCCTTCGATGGTCGATTAAATTGCGACGTCCCAGGAAGCGTCACCGACCCATTCATTTTAAATGCGCATGCGGAAGCGAATAAATAAATCCCAAAACAACATAAAAATAGGATAGAAAAGCAAGGCCATAAATTTTGAAACCACCACACGCTTTTATACACATTAGACTAGGTTATATACAATACTAGTCTATTCACAAGGTCTACAAAAGGTAGAGGAGCTATAGTACCTATAAGCATTCGAACCCTCAACCAAAGACTCCAGGGTCTCTAGCTCCGGGGAGCTTAGGTCTGCCACTGCACCATTAGGAGGGTCAGCCGTACCCTTGCCAAAAGTAACCTCTAGCACTGACATAGGTATCTCACATTCCGGTAAGGGACCTTCTCTCGATCCATGTCGCTCGCGACGATATCACGATCTGTATTGATGGGGTACCATTTGGGATAGACCCGCATCAACCCAGACAATGGATCTCACGAGTTCGTAGACCCATGCTCTTTGGCTACCATGAAGAGGAATGTAAGATATCTCTTCAATGACCTTCTTTGGCTGGCCAAAATGTTTGGGAGGAACCTCCATCTAGGGACCTAAAAAAGTTAGCCCACGACGAGGTGACAACGTCTCAGCAAGTTGCCCCCCAAACTCAGACTAGGAAGGAAATACGCCTTAGTTCCTTCCTGCAAGTCAGTACAATTCATATACTCAACCAATCACTTTAATTCAAATCAAATCATCGATCAATCGATCCACTCGATTTCATACCATTAATACCATCCATAAAATTCGATCAATACCCACACTGCTCACCCAAGCTGAGAATAGATGGTATAGCTCACCAAAGCTGATAATAGATATATAATAATGCTCACTAAAGCTGACGAATAATATAGCTCATCGAAGCTGATGATTCACCATTTTTATCATACCCGATGAAAAAATCGTGTGTGGGTACACGGTCGGCCTTAACCAAAATACATTATTTTCCATTTTCAAAAATCCCACCATTTAATATAGTCAACAAATATATTTTTGGCATTATAAACCGACACCTAGTGTTTCCCGATTAAATATTGAAATTACTCAATTTTGGGATAAATTCCTAAAATTTCAAATATCACTCAAATAACACAATTTAGCATTCAATTAAATAAACCAAGCACACTATTGCAATTAGCATGAAATTCTGGTCACCGGTTATCTCGGTCTAATTTCCAGAAAATAATAAATAATTAAATAAATACATTTAAATGCCATAAATGCAAACTTAGGTCGGAAAAGCCTAATTAAGTACTGAAACGGGCCCGGAAAAATTCTGAACCTATTTTGATAAATAATACAACCTATCTAGTCGCTAATTAAGCTGATCTAATCACCTAACATGCATAAACAAGTAATTAAATTGCTAATTCGTTCTAACAAACCACCTAAACCATACTTAGCCTAAACTAATCAACCTTTAAGCATCATTAACTCCTTAAGCAGAGTCTAGTGAGTAAACTCACCGGTTTTGAAATCCGATGAGTCCACGACGACGGCGACGCGGAGACAGTCAACAAATTTCGAAGCGGTGACACTTAACGAGGTCCGGAAGCGGGTCCAAAGTGGGCCTCAAAGCCCACAGTTCCCTGCTGGCTTCAGCTTTTGGATGGTGGGCCGAGAGACTGAACTGGAGCTAGAACGGCCAAAGCGGGCTGGCGGAGGCTGTTGCAGTGGACTGGCCGACGGAACGGGCAGCGGTGATGGGGCTTCGGCCGAGCTCGACGTGGCCTAAGGAGGTTCTGGGGGGGGCCGGGCATCTTTGGGCAAGCGGCCGGGAGGCGGATGGCCAGACGACACGCGACGAGGGCACGACGGCGAGCGGTGGACTCCGGCAGCTTTGGGCAGGCGTGTGACGGCTAGGGGGGCTTGGCTCGACTTCTCTATGATGTTTGGGAGCTTCAAATGGACAAGAAATAGAGAAAGGTGGTCTGAGGAAGAAGATGAAGATAGCTGTCCAAGTGAAGGGTCCCCTTCAAGCCTTCATCCTATCTCTTTGTCCCCAAGACAAGGTCCCACATGGATTAGCTGTCTTCCTCAGCCATTTGCAGACCAACAAGCTTCCCTTAGAAGCCAAGGAAGTGGTCCAAAGGTTGAGGACTAAGGGGGCTACGAATTTTGAAGCATTTTTCCCCAAATCCACTTCAATTTCCTCTTGAATGGATTAATTCGGCCCCCATAAATCCAACTAAGAAGCCCACACTTCAATTCACAATTTTCCTCGCTAATAGAACTAACTTGTATCCCAAAAACACGATAAAAAATGGTTTCCTAAATTTTCCGGACAAAAACGACCCTAGTTTGACTTTTCGCCAAAAATCTCGGTTTGCAAAAAAATCTTCGGAGGATGAATGACAGTCCTAAAATAAATCGTGACATAACAAAACTTTCAATTTCTGAAATCAGATTGAAATTCGCGGTTAATTTCAATTTGGCGCGATTTTAGCATGACCTAGCCTACCAAGTAGCTTTTAGGAATTTTTGGTGCAATTGACTCGTGATTGATTTATTTCGAGTCACAATGTACATCTTCAACACATTGGCGACTCTCAGTTGTCGTGAAAATATAAAGATTTCAAATACGGACACAGGGTACCAAAATGACAGAAAAATTGGTCTAGTGCCGATCGACGAGAATATTGCAATCTGGTGGAATCACCCACACTTTGATCACCTATCTCAGCTTGTGCAAGCTACCATCTATATATCAGCTTGTGAGAGCTATAACCATCTATTTCAGGTTGTGTGAGCAGTGGTCGTATCGATGAATTGATAGATGACATTGATTGATAGATGGTATCGATTGATTGAATTGATAGATGGTTTTGATCGTATCGATGGTATCGAATTGAATGGATGGATTGATCAATTAGATTGAATTGATTGGTTGAGATTATGAACTGTACTGATGTGCAGGAGGGAACTGAGGCAAGGTAAGTCTTCTGACTTGTGTGTATAGCTGCCTTTAGGCGTATTTCTTTCCTAGTCGGAGTTTAGGGGGTGAACTTGCTGAGACGTTGTCTCACCCTGTCATGGGCTCAACCTTTTCAGGTCCTTCGATAGCAGTTCCTCCTAAACATTTTGGCCAGGTCACCGAACAGGTCACCAAGATTCCTCTTCCCGAGGGCCAAGGAGCCTAGGTCTATGAACTCGTGAGAACCATTGTCTGGGTCGATGCGGGTATACCTTAGAGGGTACCCTATCAATTTAGAGCGTGATATCGTCACGGGCGAAATGGACCCAGAAAAAGTCCCCTACAAGATTCTGAGGTCCTAGTGTCGGTGTTAAAAATCGCTTTTGGTGCGGGTACAACCGACTCTCTGGGTGGTGTAGTGGTGGACCCCAGGAGACCTCGGAGTTTTTAGTTGGGAATTCGAGTGCCTAGGGGGCGAAAAATCCCTTTAAATTGGCCAATCCGAATTTCCGTTCGTTTTCCGAATCGTTCGAATCAATTTTCTGTAAAAATCTCAAACTCGCCGAAAATTCCTCGAAAGATGGGTCGACGTTCCTAAAATAATTCGTGACATAATAGAACTTTCAATTTTTGAAATCGACTTCAAATTCGTGATTAATTTCAATCCGACGCGATTTTAGCGTGACTTAACCTACCGGGTAGCTTTTAGGAATTTTTGGTGCAATTGACTCGTGGTCAATTTTCTTCGAGCCACACGTACCTCTTCAACATTTTGGCAACTCTCAGTTTTCATGAAAATATCAAGGTTTCAAATATGGACACAGGGTGCCAAAACGATAGAAAAATCAGTCTAGTGCCGATCGACGAGAATTTTGCAAATTAGTGGAATCACCCACGTTTAGCCACACATCTCAGTTGAACCGACCTATCTCTGATCTCTGATCGATTTTTAACTGTGTCGTAATGACCCTTGCAGACTAGCACGGTCAAGTAGTCGATTCCTAGTCGAATTCTCAAGTCTATTGCGTTTATATTTCTTAATGGCTTCACCTGATAGGCTAGTTATCTCATGAGTAGCCATCTCAGAGAAAAACACTATAGTCGTGTCAATGAAAGGCCCAACTTATCCTATCGAAATAAAAACTAAATTTTCAAGATGTCACAACTCTTCCCCCCTTATAAAAATTTTGTTCTCGAATTTACCAATCCTTAAACAAAAAGATGGGGGTATCGTCATCTCATCGAGTCTCACTTTCCCCGGTTGCTTCTTCAGTCCCGTGGTGTTGTCAGACCACTTGACCAAGGGGACCATCTTGGTATACAAAATCTGTTCTTTCTGATCCACAATTTGAACCGGGCTTTCCACGTACGACACTCTGTCGTTCACGTCTAATTTTTCAAGATTTAGCATGTGAGTCGAGTCAGGCTCATATGTCCTCGACCTTGACACGTGAAAGACGTCATGCACTTACGCCAACCCTGGCAACCATGCAAGACGAAACGCTAGGATCCTTATTCTCTCTAGAATCTCAAAAGGGACCTACGTACCTCAGTCTCGGCTTTCCCTTCCTACCGAAGCGTGAAGTATCCCTCATTGGTGACACCTTCAAAAAGATGCAATCACCAACTTGGAATTCCGACCTTCAACACTTAATAAGACAACTTTTATGGCAATTCTGAATGGTCTTTAATCTCTCGCTGATATTGGAACTGTATCTACTGACTGCTGAACTGACTCTTGGCTTGTGATCTTTCATCATCTAACTTCCTTCCCACAAATTGAAATTCTTACACTCTGCTGTGCAATGTTTCAAAAGGAATCATCTAACTATCCCGCTAAAACTGGGGACCTCGGGTCTTGATTTGATATAAATTCGTCACTGGCACTCCATGTAGACGAACTATTTGACGAACGTACAACACTACAGGTCTATCCAAATCAAGATCTTTTCGTATAACAATGAAGTGAGCCGACTTCGTCAGTCTGTCGACCACAACCTCAGATGGAATCATTACTCCTCTGACTCCTTGGTAAACCTGTCCTAACATTTCATCGTGATATACTTCCATTCCCACTTGGGACTCTCGAGTGATTGTAAAAGTCCTCCTGGCTTGCATTACTGAACTTTCACTTATTAGCGCATCTAACACTTGCAACATGTCCGACGATATCTATCTTTATATCGGTCTACCAATCAAGATGACGTCGATCCTGACCCACTTTGTACTATCTGGTTGAATACTGCAACTACTACCGTGAATTCCTGACAAGGTCTCTTCCTTAAGCTTCGTACCGTCTGACACCTATCATGACTGAACTTTCACTTATTAGCGCATCTAACACTTGCAACCTGTCCGACGATATCTATCTTTATATCGGTCTACCAATCAAGATGACGTCGATCCTGACCCACTTTGTACTATCTGGTTGAATACTGCAACTGCTACCGTGAATTCCTGACAAGGTCTCTTCCTTAAGCTTCGTACCGTCTGACACCTATCATGACCCACGATACTTCGGCGTTCCATCTTCAGAAATCTTAAAGTCAACCTTTCTCTTATCGGTATCCTCCTGCAAGATCTTCCGAACCTTTGGATTTGTCGGCTGTAGCGTCTTGATTCTGACTTGTACTTTCGGTTTCATTCTGAGGGTGGCCATAAGATTTGAAAGATGGCCTACCTCAACTTGAAAACCGAATCTCGAACCTTCTCAAGTAAAATCCATTTCTTGAGTACCATTTGCGCTACTGAAGACTTCCGATTTAGCGCGACTGCGACCTTGTTAGCCTTTCCCGGGTGATACAGAGTATCACAATCGTAGTCCTTTAAGAGTTCCATCCAACGACACTGTCTCATATTCAACTCATTCTGAGAGAATAAGTACTTGAGACTTTGATAGCCTGTGAAGATCTTGAATCTTTCTCCACACAAATAATGTCTCTAAGTCTTCGGAGCAAAAATTATTGCTGCGAGTTCTAAGTCATGCGTCGGGTAATTCATCTCGTGAGATCTCAACTGATGGGAAGCGTATGCACATCTCTACCATGTTGCATCACTAGAGATCCCGTATCCTCCAGGACCAGAAGGAATGGTCAACATAGGTGCTGTGACATCCCGATTTTCCAATTCTATTTTCAGTAAAATGAGACGGGCATTTCATCTTCGCACATATAGTTCTTTTCCCTGAGTTGGACACTCATGTGAAAACTAGTCTACCAGGTGAAGCTGTTAAGAGATTCTAATGCATTAGACTCGAGAATTTGACCAGGAAGCGACCTTTCGACCGAGCTAATCTGCAAGGGTCATTACGGCATAATTAAAAATCGATTAGAGACCAGAGATAGGTCAACTCGACAAAGGCATGTGATCAAGTGTGGGTGATTCCACCAGATTGCACAATTCTTGTTGATCGATAGCAGACCAAATTTTTTGTTGTTTGGGTACCCTGTGTCCGTATTTGAAACCTTGAGATTACCACGGCAATCGAGAGTCACAAATGTGTCAAAGATGTACCTTGTGGCTTGAAAATCATCAACCACAGGTCAAATGCACGAAAATTTCTAAAAGCTACTCGGTAGATTAGGATGCGCTAGTATCGTGCTGGAGTGAAATTAACCGAGAAATTGAAATCGAATTCTGAAATTGGAAGTCCTGGTGTGTCACAAATCATTTTAAGAACGTTGAGTCATCTTCAGAAGATTTTTCATTCAAACTGAGTTTTTCGGCAAAATAATCAATGTATGGTTAATTTGGTTCGGGAAAATCGGTAGGCCCACTTTTGGTTGTACTTTTGGGATCTAAGATGGTTCTATGGTCAAATAAAAATGTGAATTGAAGTGTGGTGACATTGGATTAATTTATGGACTTCAATTTGGTTCAATTAGAAGAGAGTTGAATGACATTGAAAGAATTGAGATACAAAAATGCAAAATTCGTATGCCATGGTGCTAGAGGCAAATTGGACCCATTGGAGAATTGTTGTGGAAGATTTGAGTAAGTGAAAAGTGATGTCATGTGAGGTCATGGTGGGGCCAAAGTGAAGGAGATTTGGACAAGTGTAGGGTGCACAATTGCCCTAAAAAAGCACCCCTCACATCAAGCCTTTCTTCTTCCTTGAAACAAGGAGTTGTCTTGGAACTTGGGGAGAGGAGAGAGAGAGGAAAAGCCGTGCGACCAGCCCGTCCGACCGCCCCCTTCGCCCGCCCACTCACTTGTCACTAGAGCCGCTCGCCGCCGCCGTAACTGCTCGTTCGTGCACGCCCGCACGCCAGCTCTGCTTCACCCCTATCCGCACACCAGCAGTCATCGTCCGTTGTCCAACAGCTACTCGCCGTCGCCAAGGTCGCCGGAAGTCTCACTGGAGCCGCCGTCTCCATCGCCCGAGCTGCCACTGCTCGTCTCCGCCGGTTCTGCGCCCAACTGGTGACCGGCGCACCTCTGTTCGGCCTTGGACAGCCACCGAAGTTCCAGCCCAAGTCCGGACCTTCAAGGCCCATTTCGGGTGCCTTTCAGTCCTCTTTTGGTGTCGCCCCATGGAGGTTTGTCGACCACCTCGCCGTTAGCTTCGCCGAAGACTCATCGGAAAGTGATTCTGGTGAGTTTAGCCTCCTAAACCTTGATTAGAGGGTTAATGATGCTTTAGGTGTGTTTAGTCTATGCTAAGTAAGTTTAGGTGGTTAGATTAGTTTAGTTAAGTGTGGATTAGATTAAGGGGTGTAATTAGTTTAATGTGTGTTTGATTAAAGTTAAGTAGATGTTTATATTAGTATAATCTTGATTGGACCTTAATTGATTATTTTTGAATAAATAATTATTTCGAAATTATTTAATTATTTAATAATATTTTATATAATATAAATTAATAAAATATTATTATTTAAATTCTCAGAATTTCACGCTGATCGCTGCTATGTATTCAGATTATGAATTTAATGAGTGGATATTGCAAATTGAGTGTTGATTGTGAAAAATATGGATTTTATTCAGAAAATCCCAAGTGTCGGGTTTTGATACCAAACTTGGATTTTAAGGATTATATTAAATAGTGGGGTTTGAAAAAGTGAGATATTAGTTTTCTAGTTCTAAATTAACGTGCCCCCACATGCGTGAATAATTTATGGAACATTTTTAATATGAAGAAAAGAGACCAGGATCACTATTTTAAATTGAGGCATTTAGTGAAATGCAAAGTATCCTGGGCTGAGTATGATTTTGTTGTGTGATAATTAAAAGGAAATTGTCCTGGGCTGTTGAGTCGGACTTGTGCTTATATGGGATGCCCCTTACAATGGATGCGGGTCACAGTAGATTTTTGGCCCATGCTCCTTCGGGAATGCCGTCGACGTAATGACAAAGCCGTGCTCTAAGGTGGGGAGACGATGCCTAGCTATTGCCAGTAGATAGTTGAACTGCGAGTAGGCTATACCCATGTGTGGCAGTGAATAAAAAATTGGAACGCGTGGTGAGTGTGGTTGTTGATTATATGAAAGTGATTGTGTTCCAGTTGTTTAAGTTCTTATTACTATCTGTGATTGAGTGGTTTGAGTTGTACTAACTTGCAGGAAGGAAATAAGGTGAGGTAAGTCTTCTGTGTAGTGTAGCTAGGCCACCCTTGGGTGTATTTTCTTTCTAATAGGGGTTTAAGGGGTGAACTTGCTGAGACAATGTCTCACCTACATTTTCAGGTTCCTAGTGGATGAAGTGGCCAGTTCGTTATGGTTGGCCTTGTGGAGTTACAGAGGTGAAGTTGAAGGATTGGAGATTGTGTTCGACTTGTAGGTCGTAGGACAGTCCCTTTTCATAAGTCAGACTTTTGCAGACTTTTGGTTGTAGACCTCTGTTTGTAAACTTCGTTGGTTTATGTAAGTGATTGGTTGTGTAATTGCTCCCTGCTTTTCTATCCTGTATTTTATCGTCAGGGGTTTTATAATATGTTCTGCATGCACAATAATAAATGAATGAGGTTGACGACACTACCTGGGAATGTCGCATTTGCATGACCATGGCAGGTTGTTCGCGTGCTCGGGGTCCCAAGGTGTGACAGGTGCGGTAGTCAGCTTCTACTTAAGCCCTTGGAACTACGCTTGCACTTATCTGTTCATATAAATTTCTCTTCCTCCTTTAGTAGTTAAGTCAATGGTGACGTCAACGCTGAAAATTCTTTCACGAACCGTCTGTAGTACCCTGCCAATCCCAAACGACTTTTGATCTTTGATACTGTTGTCGGTCTTGGTCCACTGCTAACTAATTCGGTCTTGATCGGGTCCACGGAGATTCATTCACCTGAGGTCACATGACCTATGAACGCTACACGAGTCAACCAAAACTCGCACTCACTGAACTTAGCGTACAACTGATGAATCCTCAGGGTCTGAAATACCATTCTCAGATGTCTTTCGTGCCTCCCAGCAGTCCTCAATTATACCAGAAGATCATCAATAGACACGATCATGAACTGATCTAGATATTCTTTGAACACTCGATTTGTTAAATTCATGACAACAGTTGGAGCATTCATCAGACCCAATGGCATTATAATACTTTCATAAAGGCTTTATCGAGCACGATACGCTATTACCAGTATAACATTCTTTCTGATTCTCAACTGATGATAACATGTCCTCAAGTCGACCTTTGAAAATATAGACACTCTTTATAACTGATCACACATATCGTCGATCTTTAGCAATGAACACTTATTCTTGATCGTTATTCCATGAAGTTGACGATAGTCGATGCACAGACGCAACGAACCATCTTTCTTTTTCACAAACAGAACTGGTATTCCCTAAGGTGATGCACTGGGACGTATGAATCCCTTATCCAACAATTGCTGCATTTGTACTATTAGCTCTTTCAACTCGAACAACACCATCTGGTAAGGAGCCCTAGAGATTGGCTATGTCTCGGGTGCTAACTCAACCACGAATTCTATCTCTTTGGCGACAGGCTTGGCAATTTTGTTGGAAATATCTCAGAAAGCTTCTGTACCACGACTATGATTTCCATATTTGGTTCTTCAACTAACGCACCCACTACAATCGTCGAGTAATTTCGCAACTTACATCCAGAACCTGGTCATCTTAAGTGATGGAATAATAGGGATCGAAGGTCCCTTTCCGACTCTCAGCAATGCAAAACTTTCATATGCTAACTATTCAAACTGTATTATATCACTACCACAATTCATTACAACATAAGCTCCTCGAGCCAAACCTTTTCATATAACATTAAAGTTATACATATGCAACCCAGTCTAGTACAACTATAGCCAGAGATTCTTCTTTTTACAGTTTTATCACAACAACGAAAATTCTATAACTTAACCCCAAAACTCTGCTGCTCTACTCTAATAAAAACACCTCAAAAACATTCTTCCATTGATCAATGCATGGTCGGTCCATTCATGCTCCTCTAGCCATCCTAGTGGCGTCCTATCTATAGTATCAGTGCTTACACTCTCTTGGACCTACACGGGCAGTTCCTTGCCTGATGGCCGTGTTGGCCACATTCAAAGCACGCTCCCGATATACTCAGACACTGAGTTGACCCATGCTTCCTTCCATAAACTTGGCACACATTCGATGAATCATTTGTCTCTTGTCAGTTGACAGCCTGCACCCTTCCATGCACTGGAGGTCTATTCCAAGTACCCCACCGTGTGTCCTGCGGCGTATTCTCTCTGCTCTGTCTCGTTGGCAGCGATGGTGGTAGTTGTTGTGGTTTCGTCTACCTGCGTGAACAATTTCTAGCCAGGTGACTCTATTGTCCACACTCAAAACAAGCACCCATCCTAAAATGGCACTGGGCTGGTCCATGTTGCCTTCCGCAAAAGTGACACATGACATTCTAGTTCGGCGCTGACTTCCCAATTCTACTCCTTCTGTTGGGACGAATGGCGCACTTTCCTTCAATCATCGGTTTATTCCCTGATCGATTATCATCTCGACCTAAACTGAACCTTGACCTAGATGTGGTAGCTTGCTCCCCGATCCCAATTCCAGGTTTGACTTCAACAGTGCAATAATAGCGGTGATGGCACTGGCGGCGGTATTGATAGCGACAACAGCGGCGGCTCGGTCCTGAACTTGCTGACCCAGCAAATTCCCGAGGTTCACTAGCGTTTGAACAATCCTGTCAAACCTAGGATCACTCGGTGCTGCTACACTAGTATCAGCCTGCAGCAGTACTCTCTCACTTGCGCTGGCCTGAGCGGGCGCTCTACCACCACCACAACCTTCTCAGGCATCGACCCTAGTCGGCGTTCCACCCCGAGTAACAGGTCTGATGGTACGCCTCTTAAGAGTCATCCGCTCTTGATCACTCATGCTACAAGATCTTTGTAGATACCTATTTTCCAATTCTAATTCCAGATTAGAATTTGAGTGATCTACAATAAACAAGTTACCAACCAACTATTAATCACATGCACCAGCATGAAATAAAAGCCTTTCCTACTAACTATCCCATAGACTTATCGCACATTATCACTCCAACTACCGACCTGCTCTGATACCACTAAACGGGGATGTCACACCCCGATCCTCCGAGCGCGTGCCCATCCCTCAATGGTCGATTAAATAGCGACGTCCCATGACGCGTCGCCGACCCATTTTATTTTAATATGCACATTCGAAAGCGAATTACTATTCCCCAGACAATACAAAGACGTGATAGAAAAGTAAGGCCACAATTTTAAAATCAATTAGCACAACTTTTACAAACGATTTGGTTTACAAATAGAGGTCAATACTAGGGTCTAGTAAGTCTATCTTCAAAAATGACTTCTGAGCCATCCATGCTCCTGACCTTTTCGCCTCAAGCTCTGGGTTCTTCGCCCTAGGGACCTGAAAATAGTTATACAATAACGAGTGAGACGATGTCTCAGCAAGTTCACCCCCTAAAACCTGACTAGGAAGAAAATACGCCCTAAGGGCTGCCTAAACACAAGCACGAGTCGAAGGACTTACCTCGCCTCAGTTCTTTCCCGCACGTCAGTACAATTTATATAACACATAAGTGTAGTAATAACACTCGATCAAATGGAGCGTCTCAAATCACATCTCCGTCAATCACCACATCTCAGTCAATCATCTATTCCAATTGATCACTGTCACACAGGCACAACCTATCATGCATTTCAATTTATTACAGTCATATAGGTACGATCTAACCGTCACACAACGAATCTAACCATCATATAGCAGATCTATCCATCACATAGCGGATCTACCCAGCACATAGCAAACCTAACCGTCACATAGCGGTTTTATCCGTCACACAGCGGATTTATCCGTCACACAGCGGATTTAACTAACACGCAGTGGATCTATCCGTCACACAGCGGATTTATCCATCACACAGCTAGGCGACGTCTCGCCTCATCGAGCACGACAACATCTACCTCAAGACGACTTTCCACACAAAAGCATCGTTCACCCGATACACAGTGGGAGATGAGTTCTCTTAACCAGCACACGATTATTCACTCCCGGCCGAGGACATTGTGCTTCGCACTTAAATTCCTTAATTAAAATAATGTAAAGGCCTATTTTCTTCGTATTAAAAATACCAGATAAAAATTATCGTGTGTGGGTACACGGTCGACCTCGGCCAAAAATATATATTTGCACTTTTAAAAGTCCCACCATCTATATAGCCGATAAAAACATTTTTGGCGTTGTAAACCGATGCTCGGTGAATTTCCAATTAATTACTGAAATTAAATAAATTTAGGAATAAATTCCCAAAATCACAAACCACTCACAATCAATACAATTTAGAACTTAATTAAAAAAAATAGATTACACCACTGCAATCAGTATAAAATTCCAGTCATCGGCTATCCCGGTCTAATTTTCGGAAAATAAATAATTATAGAAAATAATTATTAAATGCCAATAAATAGAATTTCGGCCCGTAAAGTTTAATTAAAAGCTAAGACAAGCCCGGAAAATGTCCGAACGACTCTAAATAAATATTAGAGCTTGTCTAGTCCCTAATTGCACTAAACTATCCCCCTAACATGCAATAATAGTTAATTAAATTGCTAATCTTATCTAACTATCTACCTAATCCTAGCTTAGTTTAAACTAACCAATCCTTAAATGTCATTAACTTACTAAGCGACGATTAGTGAGTTAAACTCACTTGAATTGCGATCCGCTTGGACCAACACGACGGGGACGTGATGGTGGCCGATAAATCCCAAAGCGGCGACACCAACTGTGACATCCCATATTTTCAGTCCTATTTTCTACTAAATATGTCGGGCATTTCATTGACGTGCCTATAGGGCTGTTCTAAGAGCTGATCACTCTCGAGATAACTAGACTATCTGGGGAAGCCATTAAGGAATTTTAAGGCAATAGACTTGAGAATTCGATCAGGAATCGGCTTCTCGACCGTGTTCATCTTTAGAGGCCATTACGGTACAGTTAAAAATCGATTTGAGATCAGAGATAGGTCAGTTTGATAGAGATGTGTGGCTAATCGTGGGTGACACCACTAAATTGGAAAATTCTCGTCGGCCGACACTAGACTGATTTTCTCATTGTTTTGATACCTTGTGTCCGTATTTGAATTCTCAAGATTTTTACGACAACCGAGATTCGCTAATGAGTCGAGTGGGTTCATTGTGATTCAAAGAAAATCAACCACAGGTCAGTTGCACTAAAAATTTCTGAAAACTACCTAGTAGCCTAAGTCACGCTAAAATCGCGCCAAGTGGAAATTAACCGCGAAATTGAGTTCGATTTCAGAAATTGAAGATTTTGTCATGTCACAATAAATTCTAGGAATGTTGACTTAGTCTCAGAAGATTTTTTTGAAACCCAAGACTTTTTGGGAAAAAGTCGTCCTAGGACCGTTTTTGTTCGAAAAGGCCGAGACCATTTTCGATTGAGCAAGTGGGATGCAAGATGGATCAATTGGTGAGGAAAAATACCCATTTGATAATTGAAGTGTCAATTGAATTTATTGAGGTCGAGTTATGATGAAACAAGTAGGAAATCAAGTCCAATTGAAGCCAAAGCTTGCCAAATTCGTATGCGCCCCATCCCCTATGGTTTTAGACCATTTCAAGAGTTGTGGAGAGGGCATTGGTGGCTCATGGACAGCTAAGGAAGACAGCTTGGCTGAGGATGAGTCAAAGGGGGACAAGCTTGTGGAAAAACAAGGCAATGGCCCCTAACCTCATCTCTTCCTTCTCTCTCCCTTAGCCGGCGACTAGCTCCTTCCTCCATCGCCCTCCTTGCCGTTTGAATCCTATAGCAGCTGAAGAAGAAGACCAAAGCCAGCCAACAGCCACCGGAGCCGCACGACGCCGCTGCCCTCGCTGTTCGCCCTCCTCGCGAGCACACTTCCCGTCGCACCTTGCCGCGCCCCACCACTGTCATTCCAGCCTGTCCGCCGGTCTAGCAGGCTGTCCCGCAGCCCAGTAGGCTGCCGTGAGCCCCTCCGGCCACCATGAGTCCATGTTGTTGGCCGCTCGGCCTTGCCGTTGCCTTCGTCGGTCTCCCCTTGCCAAACCAGCTTCATTTCTTCTGTTTTGCAGCCAAGAGCAGAGGGTAAAATAGAGGGTTTCCAACTGTGTTTGTGGTCCGTTTTGAGGTGGTTCCGGGCCTCGAAACATAGGCCCGCTATGGAGACAATCGGTCCCCATCGCATTCCTGCCGGTTTGATCTGAACCGCTTGTTAAACAAGTGAGTTTAACTCACTAAACCTCACTTAGTAGGTTAATGATGCTTAGGGGTTGATTAGTTTTAATTAAGTGTAATTAGGTGGTTATATTAGAGTAGAGCAATTAAATTAGTGCCTTATCGATGCATGTTAGACAAATGGTTAGTGCAATTAGCAAGTAAATAGGTTATGGTATTTATTGAACGACCCTTGGAATTTTTTCGGGTTTGTTTTGGCGTCCAATTAGGCAGTACGGGCCTAAGTTGGAAATTTTGGCATTTATTTAATATTTTCCGTAATTATTTAATTATTTATTTATTTTCTGGAAATTAAACTGAGATAGCCGGGGATAGGAATTTTATGCTGATTATTTGTGGTACTCTCTGTTTATTTAATTGAGCCTTAATTTGTGCTGAAATGAATTAATTGTGATTTTAGGATTTATTCCTAAATTAAATAAATTTTGGTAATTAATTGAAAAATTAGCGGGCGTCGGTTTACAGCGCCAAAAATCTATTTTTGGACTGCTGAAAGGAGTGGGTGAATCAAAAGTGAAATTATGGTATTTTGGCTAAAGCCGACCGTGTACCCACACACGAGTACTTTCATCGGGTATGATATAAATGATAAATTGATTGTATGGTGAGAGTGGTATACTAAATTGGCCTGGGGGTCCTAAATTATCAACTTTGAGTGAGCATATAAATAGTATACCATAGTATCAGTTTTGGGCGAGCAATTTATTATCAACTTCGGGCGAGCAATTTATTATTAGCTTTGGGCGAGCATATATAGTATACTAAATTGGCCTGGGGGTCCTAAATTATCAGCTGTGGGCGAGCTATACTATCTATATTTTCGGCTTTGGGTGAGCGGTCCTGATTTAATAGAACCTTATAAATAGTATTGAATGTACCAACCGGGAAAGGTCGAGGTGACATATAATCGACTAGGTCGATTGATCAATGATTTAATATGATGTTATGAATTGATTGGTTGATGTGATATGAGGTATCTATAAATGTATTGACTTGTAGGAAGGAAACTGAGACCAAGGTAAGTCCTCTGACTCGTGTTGTGCTTAGGCAGCCCTTATGGCGTATTGGCCTTCTAATTGAGTCTTAGGGGGTAGAACTCGCTGAGACGTCGTCTCACCCCATTGTGGGATAACATTTCAGGCCCCTAAATAGCAACACCTCCACCTCCTTGTCCTCTTATGTATTTTGGTATTCCCGAGGAGATCACCGAGATAGGGTATCACTTTCCAATACACCCTCACCCGGAAGGACTAGAGTATGTTATGGTTATGTCGATCGTCTGGGTTGACGTAGGTAGAGATGACTTGAGGCCCCACGATTACCGGTCATGGTATCATGAGTATCATGACGGGCGAAGAGAGGGTCCCATACTAGAAGGTGATATACCTTTGTTCGTGCTGGAAGCGGCATACGGTGAGGGGACTGTAGATCCTAAGAATGGGTTCATCTTGAGTAGCATATGAGATAACTTGAAGATATAAAGTATCATGTTTTGATATTCTGTGACTGCAATTATTTGTGATGTGCTAACTACAAAATGAAGTGTATTTACAAGAGTCCATGCAATTGCTTCTCCCACAATATATCGTATAGGCAGAACTAGCTGGAGATGCTTCCATATGGTATGTTGCTTGAGACCAATATGCGACTCTGCACGAATGATTGATGGTGCTATGAACTGCTCTCAATCTCGTGAACTAATTCTTTGCTTAGTTTTTCAGCATGGTCGTCGTGGCCACCAGCAAATGAGTACACTCGAATGCGAATTGAAAAGCCCTTCAAAGCATTTTTGTGTAATTAGTTCTTTGTGTTTGTGATCTTGTTAACGTCAGTTTGTTCTCAATTTCCTTTGCTTCTCTGCTTTCCTGTGTTAGATCCAAAAAAGAAAGGAGCAGTTGAGGGCTCACATTCTCTTCCCCGAGTAATACGTAAATTGCAAAGACAGCTCACTGGTCAAGAGCGAAATGCCAAGAACCTATGCTCATACAACATGCCTGTAGTTATTATTATGAAACACATTAACCATAAGGAATCACCAAATTATACATTAGACAATGTTTTCTCTAGAAAACTATGAAATTAGTTGTCTATTTGGATGTAAAAGATTCACATTGCTGTGTGTTGACAGGTACTGAAAATGGAGGACCAACTATTGAATTATTTCGGCTTCCGGATATTCGCGCCTACTACGAAAATGAAAAAAAGAAGAAGAAAGAACCTGTTAGAACCTGGAACCGACCCTGGAACCTGTGACAGGGTAGGTTCCGGGTTCTCGGTTCTGACGGGTAGGTTTCGGGTTCCAAAAATTGAGGAACCTGTACCCGAGGGTAGGTTCCAGGTTCCAGACGGAATCGAACTGGAACCGGGAACCGCTCACCCCTACCAAGGACCTTAATCTCGAGAATGATGTTGATACTCCTGTGTACTCAGTCAGGTTCGCTAATTGAAGTGAGGAGGAAGGAGAGATTTTTGAGCCAAAGGAGGAGCCTAAAGAGGAACTGGAAGAGGATCAGGAGTTGGAAGACCCTGTGGAAGAACCAGAGGAGGAACTCGAGGTGGAACCTAAAGAGGAGGAGTCTGAAGAAGAAGACCCTGAAGAAGAGGAGTCGGAAGAGAATCCAAAGGACGATCTAGAGTATGACCCCGACAAAGACTGAGACCTCTACCTTGTTTTGCAAACTCTGAGTTTTGATCTAATGTGTGATAGATTTGATTTGTTAATAGTATTGTAAAATATACTATGAGATTTGTTTTGTGTAAAAGTGTGGTTGTGGTCTTTCGGGTGTGAAAAATATAGCCCTACTTTCTATCCCATTGGTTTATTGTCTGGGGATTTATTTATATGCTTTCGCATGCGTATTAAAAAGAAAGGGTCGGCGATGCGTCCTGGGATGTCTCTATTTAATCAACCAGGTGAGGGATGGGCGCGCGCTCGAGGATCAGGGCGTGACACCAACAGGGGCCTAGAACGGGCCAAAATCGGCCACACAAGTTCGCAATTGGCTGATCTTGTTGCCTCGGTGGAGATGCGGGCTGTCTTCAGTGGAGCTTAGCTGGAAAGGAGCTGCTATGGTTCCGCTTGGCTTCGTGGCAACTGGCTTCGATCGAAGAAAATGAAGCAAAAGCCGTGGCCAGGTGAGGAAAAATGAAAGCAAGACCAAAGCTGCAGGGAAAGAAAAATGGGCCAGAGACGTGAAGATGGGAAAGAAGAGGAGAGAGGGACGTCGGTTCAAGTGGTGTGCGAGAGAGAGAGAGGGGATGAGGGAGACCGAAAGAAAAGAAAAAAGAAAAGGAGATAAGGATGTGCGGGGACTGTTGGCTTTGGGGGAAGAAAGCGTGCGTGAGACGTGAGAGAGGGAAAGAAAAATCCAAGGGGTTTTGTCAAAAGGGGGAAGAGAAAAATAATAATTAAAATAATTAAAACTCAAACATTTAGCTCAATTTCACAACATTAACAAAAGGTCATCATAGGGCCAATTTCTTCACCAATTTGCACAACTTGAAGTCCAATTGAAGACCAAAATAAGACAGTCCCTCACACCTGCGAATTTCCCTCAATTCCAAATTCTATTTTCTTTTTCTTGGAATCCGATTTCTAAACAAACCTCTTCGATTGAGGTCCAATTTTGTTAAAGAAAAAGCCCATACCACTTCCTTTCTCCAAGTAGTTCACACGGGGGCCAAAATCCTTCAAATTGGCCAATCCGAATTTCCGTTTGTTTTCCGAATCGTCCAAATCGATTTTCCGTAAAAATCCCGAACTCACCGAAAATTCCTCGAAAGATGGGTCGATGTTTCTAAAATAATTCGTGACATGACAGAACTTTCAATTTCTGAAATTGACTTTAAATTCGCGATTAATTTCAATCCGACATGATTTTAGCATGACATAACCTACTGGGTAGCTTTAGGAGTTTTTTGTGCAATTGACCCATGGTCGATTTTCTTCGAGCCACATGTACCTCTTCGACACATTGGCAACTCTCGGTTGTCGTGAAAATCTCAAGGTTTCAAATACAAACACAGGGCGCCAAAATGACAAAAAAATCAATCTAGTGCCGATCGATGTGAATTTTGCAAATTAGTGGAATCACCCACGTTTAGCCACACGTCTCAGTCAAACTGACCTATCTCTAATCGATTTTTAATTGTGCCGTAATGACCCTTACAAACTAGCATGGTCGAGCAGTCGATTACTGGTCGAATTCTCAAGTCAATTGCGTTTATATTCCTTAACGGCTTCACCTGATAGGCTAGTTATCTCATGAGTAGCAATCTAAGAGAAAATCACTATAGTCGCGTCGATGAAAGGTCCTACTTATCCGATCGAAATCAGAACTAAATTTTTAGGATGTCACATTTTTAGTCTTCATGATTTTGAATTAATGGAAGGACCATGTTGAACATTATAATATAAATTAGGGACTACAATGAGTATATACGAAAAGTTCAAAAATTACATTGACCAAATTAAAAATTCAGAAACCACATTGCGCATAAAAGATTCGAGGCAATATTGAACATTTTCATATAGTCTATGAACTAAATTGAACATACACAAAAAGTTTAGGCAACATATTAAACAAAATCAAAATTCAATGACCACAATGCATAATGATCTAAAGATCATGGATTATATTGAACAAATTAAAAGTTCAGAGAACACACTGCAGCTTAATTTCATAAGTCATGTCATTATCCTTTTCTATTATCCCTTAAACTCCTTTATATTTTCTTGAAAGAAGATTACTGTTTTTGTATATGTACAATTGTTTCTCTATCGCCAGCGTATGTTCTACTCACTGTCCAACACCTTTTTGTGAAGAAGTCCCAAGACTCCTTAGATAAACAATTCACCTCCTCCTTGATTTTTCGTGCCTACTGCATTAATCAATTTGCATACATCCTATTGATATGCGAAAAAGTTACATAATCCGATGTCAAACTACACATCATCGTGTTATAGTATTAAGAAGGTTTCTGTAGAAATTAATCAACAAAAAAATCAAGATGATAAAATATAAAAGAGAATTAGATGAAAAGCATAGTTCCGTAAATTATTAGTTCTACGTGAGGACCAAAATCAACACTAGGATTCAAATTAATATTTTTAAGAAATTCTACCACTGTTAAAGAAAAGCTTCCAAATTAGGACAAGAATACTCAATATGATCAATGTGGTCTTAATTCTTCTCCAAGCTTTCAACAGAAATCATTTCAAATGTAGAAGACGACGGATTTTTCACAGTGCATCGCAAGAAAACAATAACTGCAGAGATTTCAAAGTCATTATCCTTATCCATCTCGGGACAAGAAACCACAAGTCGTCATGGAAGAGAGTCAACTGGATGACAATGTGTGTTAGAAAAGAAAAAGTTGTTTGAGTGAATGGTGCACATATTAAGGAACGTGAATTGTGGTTTCGGTGTCCATGCCATTCTTGATTTAAATTAATTTATGAAAGAATGACAATAAACATATTAAAGTATATTAGGGATCTAAGTGGACCAATTAAAAGTCCCAGGATGACATCGTACATTTGTCAAAAATAATTTGATTGAACCAATAAAAAAAGCAAGAATGACACTATACATCAATAAAAGTTCATAGACAATTAGTATCATTGTGCCTTCTGGCAATAGAAACTGCAATTGTTACATCTCGCTCTAAAGAATGGAAGAGATGTTGATCTAATACATTTTGCAAAAAGCTGGAGATAGTTGTGAAATGAGATCTTCCCAAATGCCTTCTTGTAATTAACTCTGGTGCCACAACTCCAAACTATAAACATCGCACTATTCCTATGACGTTCATAGAGAACCTAGCTCTGCAGTAAAAATGATAAATCACATGGTTGGGATTAGTGAAAACTATGGAGATATTCAAAAAGCGATCATCATCATTATTAAAGACCCAACACAATACCACACGAAAAAGTAACTTCGAAACTTACCATCTCCCGTGAATGTCCGAAATTTCTTGACACTGAAATCGCGAAGTTGCTCTAAGCTAATTGTAGAGATTGGCATTTCCATGGGTATTTGAACGCAAAGCTCACGCGAGACTTGTCTCATAGTCGGTCGAAGTTGCGGATCGGCTTGCAAGCATGCAAAAGCTAACTTTGCAATCGAGATCACGTTTTGCGCATCTTGAAGACAAAGTCTAAAAGGTGAGAGACGTTGATCTAGCACATCCTTCAACATTATCAGTGACTCAGATTGAGTAGATGATGAACATTCTGGGGAGACGTGGTACCCTGGATGCTTTCCCATGATTGTCTCTAATGCAACGACTCCAAAGCTATACACATCGCATTTTTCAGTAGGAACTATAGAATAAGCCAGCTCTGCAAGTAGAGAATTCACAGTTTTTTTATAACCTTGTTCATAGGCTGTATTCAAGTTAACAACATTTTTTCCTATGACGTGATGATTAAAAGTACAAATTTCTACTTAATGTACACTTACAACACTGATTTGATCATGGGAGTTTATGCTTCAACAAAGTTCGAAGAATTTTGTTCGACACTTAAGGTAAGAGCATCTTTAGGTAATACGAACTTAATAACCTTGAAATGGATCGATTATGATATTTTTCCTCATTTACCAATTCTTCCTTACTGGGGTGATCAAAAAGCTTTTTGTCTACGCTGAACTTGAGAACTTTGATGGAGTAAACAAATTTCATTAATAAGATTAAATAACCAAAGAACTGCGCCAAACTAGCAGAATTTTCAATTATGGAAGGGATGTCCGACACCAATGTCATCAAAAATCGCAAAAATTACGAAGTACCTGGAGCAATATACCCGATGGTGCCAACAATAGCGGTCCAGTTTGACATATCTGGCTTCAACATTCTTGCAGTGCCAAAATCGGAAACATGAGCCTCATAATCATGATCCAATAGAATGTTGTTACTGGTCAAGTCTCGATGAATCAACAAAGGCAAACATTCATGATGCATATAGGACAATGCATCTGCAACTCCTCGAATCACATTTACCCTCTTGTCCCATTGAAATTCTCTTGCTCTTTCATCATCACTCAAAGTTGCTCTCAAGCTCCCTCTTTCCATGTACTTATACACCAGAAAACAGTGTTGAGCATGAGAGCAGAACCCATAAAATTTCACAATGTTTCGATGGCGTATATTTGTCAAGGCTTGGATTTCCCTACCAAATGGAATCAAATCAACGATCTCACTATCTTCTAGCGATGATGAGATTTGCTTCACCGCAACCGTTTGACCTTTTGATATCTCTGCTTTATAAACAATTCCATACGCTCCTTCACCCACATAGTACTTGGAGTCAAATCCTTCTGTGGCCTCGACGATTCGATCATAGAAAACCTTGCCATCATAACTCAAAATGCGCATAAAATCCAAATCATTTGCCCACTCATTGTTCTCTTTCTTGATAATCCTTCTTCGATGGTGATTGATGATTACAAGAATAATCAAGGTCCAAGAGAGGAGGAGAAACCCTAAGAACGAGAGAATGAGGACAATTGTGATTCTAGTTCCAAGGCGTTTCTTGCTGGCGGTAGGATTACATTTCGGTAAACCAACAACATTTCGACAGAGCCCTTTGTTATGCTGAATTGCCTCAAATGGAGCCTCAATGAAAGCCTTCACATTTGGGAGGGGACCTTCCAGATCATTATAGGATACATCAATGGAAATCAAGGCTGACATATCATCAAAAACATGTGCAATAGAACCGGAAAGGTTGTTGTGGGAAATATTTAGATCTTCCAGCATTCTCAACTTTCCAAGCTCTCCTGGTACGTTTTCAGTCAACATATTATGACTCAAGTCAAGAACCTCAAGAAATTGTACATTGCCTAACTCAAAAGGGATACTTCTTTGAAATTTGTTCCTGCTCAAGTTCAAGCGCAACAAGCCTTGGCATGAGCCTAAGTGCACCGGTATCGATCCGCTCAAATCATTTGATGCCAAGTTTAGATATGTCAGATGGGATAAAAGTCCGATCTCAGGTGGGACATTTCCTGTGATTGTGTTGTTGCTTAGATCAAGTTCTAACAATAATGATAGGTTCCCCAATTCCCTTGGAATCTCCCCACTTATATTATTTAATGAAAGGTCCAATCTCTGTAATTGAGCCATCCTTCCAAATATTGCGGGTATCTCACCAGAAATGTCGTTGTTTGATATCCTTAAGCTCGTCAAATTACGACAAAGCTCCCATTTCCATGAAAGTTCACCGGTCAAATTATTGTGGCTCAAGTCTACATAATATAGATGTGGATATACTCCAAAATCTTCTGTAATGTTTCCAGTAAGTTGGTTACCTTCTAGTCTCAATCTAATTAATGTGTTACAATTCTCTAAGCTTGTTGGGATGGGGCCCTTGAAATGATTATTGTTGACGGAGAAATATTGCAATGATCTTCCAAGGCATACATCTTCTGGCAGTTTCCCCTCTAATTCATTATTATATAGAAACAACCGAACCAAACTTGTTAACTTATTAAATTCAAAAGGCAAGGAGCCAATGAATTTATTGTGAGCAAGCCCTAATTCAGTTAAATTCACCAAGCTTCCGATTGATGCAGGGATTGGACCGATCAAATTATTATAGGATAGGTGCAATGCTTCAAGAGATATCAATTTCCCCAACTCTTGTGGAATTGAGCCTGAAAGATTATTAAAATGAAGATTTAATATCCTTAGATCGCTCAAGTTTTGCAGAGACGACGGTATTGGACCGATTAAATCATTTTCTGACAAACCCAATACTTTGAGATGTACCAATTTCCCAATTTCTGAAGGTATGGGTCCTGAAAGTCCATTATCCCATAACAAAAGAGACTTCAATTTCATTAAGTCACTAATCTCTCTTGGAATGGAACCGCAAAAGTAATTGCTTGAAATGCTAAATTCGATTAAATTGCCTAATCTTCCAAGAGAACTAGGAATAGAGCCTGAAAGTTGATTTTCCCATAGGTAAAGATAAATCAGGCTGCTCAAGTTCCCTAGTGAAATAGGGATAGGACCAGTAAAATGGTTTCTCGAAAAGTCAAGCGTCAATAGAGAATTCAGCCGTCCAATCTCCCGAGGAATGTCCCCGAACAATTCATTTTCACAAAGATAAAGAGAGTGGAGTTTGGAAAGGTTACCCATACTTGAAGGAATGGATCCTGACAATCTATTTCCCCATAAGCTAAGAAACTTCAAGCTCCTCAAGTCGCATATTTCATGTGGAATAGAACCAGAGAGGGTATTCCTTGAAATGAATAACTTGGTTAAGTTGCCCAATTTGGTAAAAGAAGTAGGGATTGGACCAGTCAAATTATTTTGGAAGAGGTTAAGAATAGATAAACTTGTCAAGTTTCCAATAGAACGAGGAATTGAGCCAGTGAGACTATTGGATGATAAGTCAAGTTCAATAAGGGAAGTGAGCCTTCCAATTTCTGAAGGTATGGGTCCTGACAGTCCATTTTGCCATAGATAAAGAGACTTCAAATTCCTCAAGTCACATATCTCTCTCGGAATTGAACCAGAAAAGTTATTCCGTGAAATGCTAAATTCGATTAAATTGCCTAGTTTTCCAAGAGAGGTAGGAATGGGCCCTGAAAGTTGATTTTTCCATAGATAAAGAAAAATAAGGCTGCTCAAGTTCCCTAGTGAAGCAGGGATAGAACTGGTGAGAGCATTTCTGGAAAAATCAAGTTTCAAAAGAGAATTCAACTGTCCAATCTCTCGAGGGATGTGACCACTCAGGTTGTTTGCACATAGGGACAAATAATGAAGACTCTCTAGCGTACCTATACTTGGAGGAATATTCCCGGATAGTTCATTGTCACAAAGATCAAAAGAGTTGAGTTTGGAAAGGTTACCGACACTTGAGGGGATGGAGCCATAGATTGAGTTGTTGCAAAGTTCCAAGCTAACCACATTGGTTATGCGTGAGAAGTCGAGGCCGTCTAGAGTTCCTATCAAACCAAGATAGGAAAGATTTAGATGCGTGACGACTCTAGAGTCATCACAAGCGACACCAGTAAAGTCGCAAGGATTGTTGCCGTGCCATGAAGAGAGGAGAGATTGGCTATGATTGTCAAGAGTAGATTTCCAATTCAAGAGAGCTTTTGCTTCATCCTTATTCCTAGTCACGTTGATAGTGAACAAAGAAGTGGAGGACGCAAAAGCGCCTACACCATGAAATGAAGTGGTGTAGATGAAGAAGAGCGACAAGAACAAGAAGGTAGCTAAAGGAGAGTGGTTGGACAGCAATACGGAAGAAAACATGATTCGGGGAATGGTTGGTTGATGGGAGGCGAGATGGTTTAGGTCTACATATGGTTAACCTGATAGATGACATATTTATAGGTGGAATATCACTCCTGAAGCCTCAGTCGGAGCCAACGCCTATTACAGCTGTACAACGCTTTCAAGCAAATGGGGCCTTCCCATCAACGATAAATTGAAGGAAAAAATCTTTTCTTCTTTTTTTTTTAATCACTTTAACTGGGAAATTTTGAAATTCAGTTCCGACCCTTCGGGCGGAAATCGAGAAAGCATGGGCCCTTTTTGATTTTGCCTTGTGGCGTGGAAAAGCCACGGTTAAGAAAAAATGGATCTTTGACATCGGCCTCCTCCCTACGATTTCCAACAACTCTGTTGATTATCTTCGTGGAAAGAATAATTAAGTAGGTAGTGTTTGTACTCACATAACGCAATCACTTAAACGCATTAAAATTAAATATCGGCCTAATTATATTGCCCATACGAGGATCATTTATTTTAATTGAAATCGCTTGGATAAAAGATTTTTAAGTTATACTATTTACTTAATCTAAATTTTGGTTGGAAGCACTTTCACCTTTGCTTAATCTGAAACGTTATGAATTTTCACACAATACATGAATTCACATACAATCTTTTCATACTTTTCATAA
Source organism: Eucalyptus cloeziana (assembly GCA_014182715.1). Classification (NCBI taxonomy): domain Eukaryota; kingdom Viridiplantae; phylum Streptophyta; class Magnoliopsida; order Myrtales; family Myrtaceae; genus Eucalyptus; species Eucalyptus cloeziana. The sequence continues at coordinate 14,124,221 of CM024636.1, forward strand.
TATATGGTTAATGGCACTCTTCTACTAGTTCTTTGAAGCCTCAATGGATCTCTCTCTCTCTTTCCCTCTCCCCAAGTAATTCCTTTTTTTAAAATTCACATTTCGAAAGAAGTGCGACTCATCTAGGCTCCAGTTAAAAATCCCTTCTCGCACAATTATTTATGGAAGACGTGAATGTTGGATTCACTTCACAAGTGCGGGTCTGCCTCTTTTTTTTTGCTAACAAGTCTTCGCCCCCTAAAACACTCATGAACATATGAACATAGGAAATTGTCATAAACAACAAAATCAATATCGACTTTATCTTTCTTTTGCCGCAGTTTTCTCGAAAATTTCTCTTTATGTGCTCCCCTCTCTTTTCTTTCTCCAATCAATTTCTCTTAATCACGTGGAGGACCTCGACGATCTAGACCTTAACTTTTTCGCCTTTTATTTACTTCCAACCCTTCAAATGGTCCGATTATTTTACTGTTAGTGTAAAGCTATTTAGTTCCGACCTTTACGGGCGGAAATTGAGAAAGCGCGGGGCCTTTTTGATTTTGCCTTGTGGAGCGGAAAAGCCAAGGTTAAAAAAAAAAGAAAAAAAAAAAGATCTTTCCCATCAGCTTCCTCTCTACGATTTCCAACAACTCAGTCAGATTATCTTCATGGACAGAATAAATAAGTAGATAATGTTTTAACTCACATAACTCGATCGCTTAACCAACGCATTGGATATAAGTCTCAGTCTAATTTTAATGCCCATATGAGGATCATTTAGCTTAATTTAAACCACTTGAATAATAGATATCCAAGCTTTACTATCTACTTCATCTAAATTTTGGGTCAGACGCACTTTCACCTTCGCTTAATCTGAAACGTTACGAATTCTCACACAATACATGAATTCACATACAATCTTTTCATAGTTTTCATAATATATGGTTAATGGCACTCTTCTACTAGTTCTTTGGGAGAAGTGCCAAAAAAGTCCTAAACCTTTTGCCTTTGTGCCGATTTAGTCCTAAACCTTTTTTTGGTGCCGATTCAGTCCTAAACCTTTTTACGTTGTGCCAATTCAGTCCTTTCCGGCCAATTTTGGCCGGATTTTGCTGACTGGATGCCGGCCGGCTGACGTGGCATGATCGGCGCTGACGTGGACAACTTTTAATAATATTTTAATATTTTTGAATTTTTTATTTTTTTTATTTTTTTAATTTTTTAATTTTAATTTTTTTGTTTTTTTGTCTTCTTCCTCCGGCCGGTCACCGAGGTCCGGCGACCGGCCAGAGCCGCAGGCCGGCGAGGGCGAGGGCGACCTCGCCGGCCACCTCGCGGGCGAGGGTCGAGCCTCACCGGCCATGGGCGAGGCTCCCCCTCGCCGGATCTCGCCGAGGTCGAGCCTCGCGATCCGGCGAGGGGGAGCCTCGCCCATGGCCGGATCCGGCGAGGTCGAGCCTCGCCTTGCCATGGGCGAGGCTCGCCTCGTCCGATCCAACGGGGGAGCCTCGCCCATGGTCGGCGAGGTCGGCCTTGCCCTCACCGGCCTCGCCCTCGCCGGCCTCCGGCTCGGCGAGTAGCCGGACCTCGGTCGGCCGGAGGAAGAAGACAAAAAAAAAATTAAAAAAAAATTAAAAAATAAAAATTCAAAAAATATTCAAAAATATTCAAAAAAATTCAAAAATATTAAAATATTATTAAAAGTTGTCCACGTCAGCACCGATCATGCCACGTCAGCTGGCCGGTGTCCAGTCAGCAAAATCCGGCCAAAATTGGCCGGAAATGACTAAATTGGCACAACGTAAAAAGGTTTAGGACTGAATCGGCACTAAAAAAAGGTTTAGGACTAAATCAACACAAAAGCAAAAGGTTTAGGACTTTTTTGGCACTTCTCCCCTAGTTCTTTGAAGCCTCAATGGATCTCTCTCTCTTTCCCTCTCCCCAAGTAATTTCTTTTTTTAAAATTCACATTTCAAAAGAAGTGCGACTCATCTAGGCTCCAGTTAAAAACCCCTTCTCGCACAATTATTTATGGAAGACGTGAATGTTAGATTCACTTCATAAGTGTGGGTCTGCCTCTTTTTTTTGCTCACAAGTCTTCGCCCCCTAAAACACACATGAACATATGACCATAGGAAATTGTCATAGACAACAAAATCAATATCAACTTTATCTTTCTTTTGCCGCAGTTTTCTCGAAAATTTCTCTTTATGTGCTTCCCTCTCTTTTTTTTCTTCAATCAATTTGTCTTAATCACGGGGAGGACTTTGATGATCTAGACCTTAACTTTTTCGCCTTTTTTTTTACTTCCAACCCTTCAAATGGTCTGACTATTTTACTGTTAGTGTAAAGCTATTTAGTTCCGACCTTTTCGGGTGGAAATTGAGAAAGCGTGGGGCCTTTTTGACTTTGCCTTGTGGAGCGGAAAAGCCAAGGTTAAAAAAAAAAAAAGATCTTTCCAAGCAGCTTCCTCTCTAGGATTTCCGACAACTCAGTCGATTATCTTCATGGACAGAATAAATAAGTAGATAATGTTTTCACTCACATAACTCAATCACTTAACCAACGCATTGGATATAAGTCTCAGTCTAATTTTAATGCCCATATGAGGATCATTTAGTTTAATTTAAACCACTTGAATAATAGATATCCAAGCTTTACCATCGACGATAAATTGAAGGAGAAAATCTTTTCTTCGTTTTTTTTTAATCACTTTAACTGGGAAATTTTGAAATTCAGTTCCGACCCTTCGGGCGGAAATCGAGAAAGCATGGGCCCTTTTTGATTTTGCCTTGTGGCGTGGAAAAGCCACGGTTAAGAAAAAATGGATCTTTGACATCGGCCTCCTCTCTACGATTTCCAACAACTCTGTTGATTACCTTCGTGGAAAGAATAATTAAGTAGGTAGTGTTTGTGTTAAAACTAGTACAAGCACCTAGAGGGGGGTGAATAGGTAATTAAGATGATTTTTATAAAACGTAACAGGATGTATGGACAATTTATTTGATGATGGACTATTGAATTAAAAACAGTAATCGATGTAAGTGAAAGCAATGTAAAGTAAAAGGATTAGGGATAGAGAATCAAGACTCCAGATTTATAGTGGTTCGGCTTAAACAAAGCCTACGTCCACTCTCCCGCACGGACAGCCCACTGGCTGGATTTCACCAAGAATTAAAAAGAGAATTTACAGTCTCACGCCCTTGATTCCACAGTATAGAGACTCTACTACACTTCCTCAAGGTCTCACCACACTTCAGTCTCTCTTTTGATTACAAATATAGCTCAAAGGATAAGATCACAAAATAACAAAGAGATTCAGACTTTGAAATTCATCTATCTCACACTCTTGAACAACTTTAATGTCTCCCTTAAATATTTCTTCATGCCTTCATTACCGTTGGCGCCTTCCAAAGAAGTTCTTGCAATCAACCCGTTGGACATAATCAATTTAAAGATATTTCAAGCTCCTCAAGGAAAATGGCGATAGCCCATCAATCTTGCTCGTCCATACAATCAGGATCTTGGTTTCCATAAGTAGAACCTTCCAAGTATAAATTGTGAATCTAGAGAATCTAGATTATTCGAATACGTATAGAAGATCTTGAAGTGCTAATTCCAGTCGTGAGATATTCCTTAACCGTTGGAGTCAAAACCATACTAGATAGAATCGGAATAGAAGTTTTAACTTTGTCGGTCTAAAAACTGTCCATGAGAGTAGACTTTGAAACTTGAGTCTAGAGGTCTTCAGACTTTGGTCTTCAGACTTTGCCAGTAGAGTCTGCAAGTCTTCAAACTAGACTGATGGAAATATTTTGTCGACTTCAAAATACCTTTAAGAGGATTTTTCTAACAGTTTGTACTCACATAACGCAATCACTTAACCGCATTAAAATTAAATATCGGCCTAATTATATTGCCCATACGAGGATCATTTATTTTAATTGAAATCGCTCGGATAAAAGATTTTTAAGTTATACTATTTACTTAATCTAAATTTTGGTTGGAAGCACTTTCACCTTTGCTTAATCTGAAACGTTATGAATTTTCACACAATACATGAATTCACATACAATATTTTCATACTTTTCATAATATATGGTTAATGGCACTCTTCTACTAGTTCTTTGAAGCCTCAATGGATCTCTCTCTCTCTCTTTCCCTCTCCCCAAGTAATTTCTTTTTTTAAAATTCACATTTCAAAAGAAGTGCGACTCATCTAGGCTCCAGTTAAAAACCCCTTCTCGCACAATTATTTATGGAAGACGTAAATGTTGGATTCACTTCACAAGTGCGGGTTTGCCTCTTTTTTTTGCTCACAAGTCTTCGCCCCCTAAAACACTCATGAACATTTGAACATAGGAAATTATCATAAACAACAAAATCAATATCAACTTCATCTTTCTTTTGCCGCAGTTTTCTCAAAAATTTCTCTTTATGTGCTTCCCTCTCTTTTCTTTCTCCAATCAATTTCTCTTAATCACGTGGAGGACCTTGACGATCTAGACCTTAACTTTTTTTGCCTTTTATTTACTTCTAACCCTTCAAATGGTCTGATCATTTTACTGTTAGTGTAAAGCTATTTAGTTCCGACCTTTTCGAGCGGAAATTGAGAAAGCGTGGGGCCTTTTTGATTTTGCCTTTTGGAGCGGAAAAGCCAAGTTTTTTTTTTAAAAAAAAAAAGTCTTTCCCATCAGCTTCCTCTCTACGATTTCCGACAACTCAGTCAGATTATCTTCATGGACAGAATAAATAAGTAGATAATGTTTTCACTCATATAACTCAATCACTTAACCAACGCATTGGATATAAGTCTCAGGCTATTTTTAATGCCCATATGAGGATCATTTAGTTTAATTTAAACCACTTGAATAGTAGATATCCAAGCTTTACTATCTACTTCATCTAAATTTTGGGTCGGACGCACTTTCACCTTTGCTTAATCTGAAACGTTATGAATTTTCGCACAATATGTGAATTCACATATAATTTTTTCATAATTTTCATTATGTATGGTTAATAGCACTCTTCTACTAGTCCTTTGAAGCTCAACCATGTGCTTCTCACGAGCCTCAATGGAGCTCTCTGTCACAATACGTGAATTCACATACAATCTTTTAATAATTTTCATTATATATGGTTTATGGCACTCTTCTACTGGTTTTTTGAAGCTCGACCAGGTGCTTTTGGCGAACCTCAATGGAGCTCTCTCTCTCTCTCCCTCTCCCCAAGTAATTTCTTTTTTTTTTTTTTTTTAAATTCACATTTCGAAAGAAGTGTGGCTTATCCAGGCTCCAGTTAAAAATCTTCTTCTCGTACAATTATTTATAGCAGACGTGAATATTGGATTCACTTCACAAGTGCGGGTCTGCCTCCTTTTCTGCTCACAAGTCTTCACCCCTTAAATCACTCATGAACTATGAACATAGGAAATCGTCATAGACAATAAAATCAACATCAACTTTATCTTTCCTTTGCCCGTCATAAACAACAAAGTCAACATCAACTTTATCTTTCTTTTGCCCCAGTTTTCTCGAAAATTTCTCTGTGTGCTTCCCTCTCTTTTCTTTCTCCAATCAATTTGTCTTAATCATGGGGAGGACCTTGACAATAAAGACCTTAACTTTTTCACCTTTTATTTACTTCCAAGCCTTCAAATGGTCTGATTATTTTACTGTTAATGCAAAGTTATTCAATTTCATAATTTGATTGAGCTCAATTATTAAAGTAATGACATTTTTTAAGCTATCGTTTCCTTTTTGCCTTTTTAACTAGTAAGTTCTTGACTTACCTTTTCAATTTTCATGATTTTGAATTAATGGAAGGACAAAATTGAATATTTTAATATAATTCATGGACTACAATGAATATGTACCAAGAATTTGGAGATTTTGTTGAATAAATTAAAAATTCAAGAATCATATTGTACATAAAAGATTAGGAACAATATTGAATATTTTCATATAGTCCATGGTCTAAATTGAACATGCACCAAAAGTTGAGAAAACACATTAAACAAAATAAAAATCCAAGGTCCACATTGCACATTGGGTCAAAGTTCAAAGATTGCATTGGACAAATTAAAAGTTCGAAGACCACATTGCACATTGAGTCCAAGTTCATGGGTCATTTGTGTCATTATCTTTTTCTTTTATCCCTTTATATTTTGTTTGTCGTGATCTATTTTTTCGGTGCACCACCTAAAACTAGGTTAATGGATTACTAAGTTTTTAAACTTAGCTCGGGCTTTCCCAAGCCCATACCAATTTGCGACTTAACTCTAAATTTTAAACATGCAAAATATTATTAACTAGGAGTCGCCACTAATCAGTTTACGATAGGTCGATTAGACACCTAAGTAAAATAAAGGGAGATTTACTTTACTCCTACGAACCAGAGACTAAGGGTACGGGGACTTGGCTACACTAGAATTTTCTAATGCCCTTTCGGTACCATTTCTTTTTTATATATATATATTTTTTTAAAAAAATGTTTTTGCAAGCGACTTGGATTTATTTTAACCTAAATTACTACCATGCAAATATGGTGACCACACAGGTGCTCAACCATTATTAAACATTCAATAAATAAATTGCATCACACAAAGCAAAGAATTTTTTTTGGGTTTTTTTTTTAAATTAGAATTCTTTTATAAAAATGCATTTTTTAACTAAATGACTTAATCTTATTAATATGCAAATTCTAATTAAATGGGCCTATTATGCAAACTGGTTATTATGCACCTCATGACCTAACTTCACTAATGAACAAATTCCTATTATGCAAACTAGTTAACATGCACCTAGTATTTTTGTATTTTTTTTATTGAAATTCAGAAATAATAAAAACCCTAATTAAACTATCTAAAAAGGGATAATTTTCTAATTTAATTTAGGGATTAATTTGACTTAAACCCTAGTCTATCTTAGGAAACTATTCTTTTAGAAAAATGAGATAATTAAAATGTGCGAACATCATCTAAAACCCTATTTATAAAAATAAAAATAAAAAAGGTTATTAAGGTTCAACCCTAACCTATTTCAAAAGATTATCTAAAAATGCAATCCTAAAAAAAAAAAATGTAATCCTAAAAAATTCTAATTTACTAAACCTACATGCTCATGCAAGATTTTGATTTTTTTTATTTTTCTTATTTTTTAGTTTTTTTTTTTAAGACAAGTAATATTATATCTAAAATAATAAAGACATTCATCAAATAAAGGATTAAAATAATTGAAAAAATAACATGTTGTCTCAACAAGCCAAATTAACGATTACTTTAACCCTAAACATCACGACAAAAATTCAAAATAATTAAAAATCTGATTCGAAGTCTTACGGTAATGCTTCCTTGATCACAACAACAATAATGTCACCGATATGAGCATATCGGCGATTACTAGCTCCTATGATTCTAATACACATTAATTCTCGGGCCCCGCTGTTATCCGCTACATTCAAATGATTAATAATTATGATGATTTAACAATTAAAATACTATCAAAATGCCCAAAAATTAATATAATTAAAAAAATGACCCGACATCCGATGGATCAAATTAATAATTACAATAATTTTGGACATAACCCTGCGGATAATGCCCAGATTATTTCTAAAATGAAAATTACTCCCTGTACAATAATATTGAAACTTAAAAACATAAAATAAAATAACATAAATAAAGGAAAAAAAGTAAAAATGAAAATAAACTACCCAATGGAGGGGGCAGTAGCGTAGGGCGAAGCACGGCTCTAGCAGGAGTGGTGGCACGATGTTAGCGGAAGTAGGAGTACGGTCATCGGATGCCGGGCGAGGTAGGACAGTGGGCGCGCGGCGACAGTAGGTGGTGCGGCGTGCAGTGACCAGCAAAGGGGACGGCGCCTTTCGTCTGGTCGTCGCAGAGGTGGTGCGGCGCCGGCTGAGTGGCGCTCGGGCGGAGGGCAGCGATGGTTCGCTGCAGTCGTCACTGGTGATGCTCGGGCTACTGCAGGCTAGGTGGTGGCGAGTGGAGGGCGCGGGGTAGCGCCGCGCGGTGGTGAGCAGCGCTCGGGCAGAGAGGACGATGGTGTGGGGGTACTGCAACCAACGGCGACGAATGGCGGGGTACTGCTGCGTTGGGTGAGTTGTAGACAGCAGCAGCTGAGGCAAGGGGCTGGCGTTGCGAGGAGTCGAGCGACGCAGAGAGTGGCGGCTGGTGAGCTACTCCGACGTCGGTGCTCGGTGGTGCGAGCACGGAGATGCGGAGGTTGCTGGGCGCGCAAGTGGAGACTGTCTGGGACCAGCAGAGGTGATTTGTGCGAGTCGCGAGTCGAAGCTAAGGCTGAGGCGTTGCTGGATGGAGCGGTTCGATTCGACTTGGGCAAAGGGAAAATCAACGATTGTGCAGTGGACGATCGGCACGAAGGCGTGGCGCTGGTCTGGGCAAATCGCGGACAAAGCGGGTCGGCGGCTTCGCTGCTCCTAAGGACGCGAGCAATAATGGCGTCGGGGGGCCGGCGCGGGCTTGCGGGCAAGGGGGATCTCCGGCGACTGGCAGGACGCCGGCAGAGCAGTGGTGGCGGAGTGACAGCGATGGAGGCACGGAGGTGGCTAGCGGAGGTGGTGCCGACGCGGGCACGGCCAGTGCGGACAAGGGGGGCAGCGACGAGAGGAAAAAGACGACGCTGAAGCCCCCTTTTTCCTTTTTTTTTTTTCTCTCTCTCCTCTCTCCTCTCTCCTCTCTCTCACATCTCTCACGTCCCCTCACTGTAGCTACATGGACATCCCTTCACTTTTCCTTCTTTTTTTTTTTTTTATTACTTTTGACTTTTCCTTTCTCCCCAAAACAAATTTTTTTTCTTTTGAACTTTTGTACTAAAAAAAAAAAAAAAAACGAAGGAAAAAGCACTTCTCACGTTTTTTGCTCTCAATTTTTTTCGAAATCCCCTCCCCTCCGGTCATGAAAATTGTGGCTCTTTTATAGTGATTTCCAGATGACCATTTTTTATAGCAACTTTCGAGTTTCCATCTTTTGTTGCATTAAATCAAGCCTGCAAATTGGAGTGTGATTTCGCAATCAGCTCGATTTTGCTTGATTCATTCCATTTTATCGAAATTATTGCCCTTTATTCACTTGACTTTTTACCATTCTACGGTCGCCTAAACGGGAATTCGCTTTCCAGGACCCATACCATTTTACGATCGCCTGAATAAGGAAATAGATGTTGTTTATGACCTGTACCATTCTACGGTTGCCTAAACGGGGATTCACTTTCCAAGTCTTGTACCATTCTACGGTCACCTAAATGGGAAAATAGATGTTGTCTATGACCCGTATCGTTCTACAGTCGCCTAAACGGGGATTCACTTTCCAAGACCCGTACCATTCTACGCTCGCCTGAATGGGGAAATAGATGTTGTCTAGGACCCGTACCATTCTACGGTCGCCTAAACGGGAAGTCACTTTCCAGGACCCGTACCTTTCTACAGTCGCCTGAATGGGGAAACTGCTTTTCTAGGACCCGTACCTTTCTACGGTCGCCTAGCATTGCAGTATAGATTATCTGACCATGACTCAAACCTTTCTTTGGTCGCCTTAATCAGACTGAATCTGGAAAAAATCTTTGGGGGGCAACTCCATTAAGTGCCGGTGCTTGAAAAGGAATACCTGTACAATGACAAGTATTTAAGGTATGGATAAAGATATACTTATCTGGTGGCATCTCTAATCCTTAGAGATATGTCTCCCAAATTAATGAGGTGACTTTGGGCTATGGAAGCACACCATGTCGATGAAGGGGATCATCGAGCTACGGAAGCACGTCGATTTGATAGGGGGACTCTGGGCTACAGAGGCACGCCAGGTCATATCAAGGGACATCGGGCTATGGAAGCACGCCGGGTCCATAAATAGAGACATCGAGCTATGGAAGCACGCTAAGTCGATGAAAGGGACTCTGCGCTATGAAAGCACGTCAGGTCAATATAAAAGACACCGGGCTATGAAAGCACACCGAGTCGATATAAGGGACTCTGGGCTATGAAAGCACGCCAGGTCATTATAAAGGACATCGGGCTACAAAAGCACATCAGGTTGATAAAAGAGACTTTGGGCTACGAAAGCACGCTAGGTCAATATAAAGGACACCGGGTTACAAAAGCATGCCGGGTTGGTGAAAGAGACTCTGGGCTACGAAAGTACGCCAGGTCAATCATAAGAGACATCGGGCTACAAAAGCACGTCGAGTCAATGAAGAGGGACTCTATGCTATGAAAGCACGCCAGGTTAATAGAAAGGGACATCGGGCTATGCAAGCACGCCAGGTCGATAAAGAGGGACTCTGGACTACAAAAGCACGCCAGGTCAGTATAAATGGACAGCTTGACCGAGTCAAGTGTCAATGCACTTGAAAGATAATACCTGCACAATGACAAATATTTAGAGTATGGGTAGAGATATACTTACCTTGTGATATCTCTGATTCTTGGGGATATGTCTTATGGAATTTAGATATCCTGTGGAGGTCTTTCACCTCCTAGTATAAATAAAATTTTGGAACATCAAGGATGGACCTTGAATGTCCGTGATGGTTTCTCATCTCCTAATATCATGAGACATTCTAAAAGGAACTTAAATGTCAGGAGCTCTTGGGTCTTTAAGAAAACATTACCTGTTAGACATGATTGGAGAAAAAGTGCATTCACCAAAGAAATAAGCAATTAAGGCTATTCTGGAACACACACTTCAAAATCCACTGAAGTCTTTATCAATTCAATCAAGGTTCATGCATAATGACATTTACATCACCCAAATTTCCACTAGAGAGAATTATCGTTCAAGACAATTTTCACTTGTGACATGGATTTCTTAAGAATACTAAATGAGAGACTTTCGATTAGAAAGAACTTTCACTCACTCTCATTTAGAAGAGAATCAATCCATCTCACCATATCAATAGGGGCCTGAGTATTATCGCAAGCGGTACGACCTTACCAATATTAGAGGTCTTTAATAGGGACCATATTGTGGGCTTGGTCAACGGCTTAACAAAAGGACTCTTTGAGTCAAGGCTATTGAAAGAACAGCTTCGCAATCATCTCCGGGTTTACAAGTCAAGAACCCTGCAAAATGAGAAAGAAATAATTTTGCTCGCATTTCTTCGATCGATGCTTATAAACATATGAACCCCTACGTTAATTCAAGTGCCCTAATCTGAAAAGACTTTGTAAGGGACGTAACATAGGTTGGGTTCATGGGTTGAGAAACAAAAGGATCATTAGGCTCAAAATATGTATGAAGGGTCAAAGCTGATGATCATCTAGGCATTATCGCTGGTCTTCTCTTTTGCCAGGGATGCGCCATTGATCTTGACTTTTTGAGTACTGTTCCAATGAGATACAACCTTTTGCAACTGATAGTCACCTATCATGACTCTTTCTTTTTCATTTTCATTGGTCTTGCTTTTACTAGGCACATCACTTTTTTCATGCCCCTAGTTTTCATCCATTTTTTCTTCATTTTTTTTTCATGGGCATTGGCCTTGCTTTTACCAGGCACACTGCTTTTTCATGCCCCCTTAGTTCTATTTTGATTTCAATTTTTTTTTCACACAATGCATGCGTCAAAGAATTACACTTTGAATGACACTCAAACTTTCAAGGGTCTTCATTTGTCTTTTGCCTTGCCCCAGTGTGGGGGATGATCACCAACTGGGTTTAAAGAAATGAAATTGCAGGCTCAAGTGGACTATGCAAAAGGTATAAGTATGTAGGATAGAGAAAGAAATGCTCTTTGTCATCCTAAGGCACTTAAATTAACACATGAATTCAATGTAATAGCACGACTTGAAGATTGATGCAAGTGAGAGCAAGAAAATTTCAATTCATTTTCCTCACCTTATGATGCCATTTTATCTCCCAATTGCCCCGATGTGGGGTGATTCTTGACAGGGGTAATTTGAAAAGAATATCCATAAGTGTATGGGCTTAAAAGGGTTAAGCAATGGATTACCTATAATGTTTGGGATAGAGAAATGAATCGCCTCTCATCATTTCAGTTGCCGTACCTTTTGCGAGAGAACTCTTTATCTTGTGTATATGAACCTTCCTACACTTATCTCACAAGTGTATGAGTATGGGACTGTGTATAGGATAGGGTTTGCCTTTCATCATCTCGACTCGTCTCATTTAGTATGCTCAGTCCATTCCACATCATTCATTAAATTAGTCCATCCTGATGTTCTTTAGTAGAATTGGTGGACAAAACATGTAAGAGTCACCATGCAAAATCCCTTTTTAAAATAGTCCAACAACTTTAAGCATGAAAAATTGTCAAATTCAAAACAATTTACCACACTAAAAAAAATGGTTTTAAACATTCATGTGGGGGATTATTTCACAATGGGATTGCCTCAGCAATGGATGTCAATGGGTTGTCCTTATCAGTCAAGACCAAAAATCCGCCCTTGCCCCTGCACAAGAGAACGTGCATGAATAGAATACTATGCGGTATCAAAGTGAATTCAAACTGCACATCCATTTTTGCTTGGATCGAGATTTCATCCCAGTCATGTCACTACTAGAATCTGTAGTGTTCCCAATGTGTCATCTCTTTCACCAAAGATGGATGGTCCTCTTTTACTCTCTTTGAAAGTGTGTTCTCAAACTTGTTAAGTAAAGTTGAGCGACCCGATGTGCCTTCATATGCTTTATCATTAGGCCAAGAAAGTAATGTTATGAAACATGAAGTAAATGAGTCAGAAAATTAAACATGGCTAACCTAATGCATGCTTTTGGAAATGGCTTGAAAAATGATTTTTTTTTTAATTTTTTTTATGAGGAAGCATGAAGAGGCCCAGTCCTTAGAATTCTCATTGGATGATATTTTCTTTTCATTGTTGGCTATTGTCATCGGGCTGGTTTGGTATATCCCATCATGTCCTCAAAACTTGTAATTTTATCGATATTCATCAATCGAATTACATTTATCAAATCATAAATGCAATGCTCAATCCCTAAATGAAAAATGAAAAAGAATAAATTGAAAACATTTCCTAGAAAGCAATAAAAATTCCCACGCAAGGGAGTGTGCAAAAGCAATAAATGAGTCACTCTCGTGAGCTGGGGCCCATTTCTTCTGATGGTCCTTTGTCAACGGCGCCTATAGGGAGGTCATCGAACAGGCTCATGATTCCTTATAGTCTATCATCTAGGTTTTCTGTCTTTGGAGGTGTCGGATCATCCATGCCACCCCATCCATCTGGGACGATATCCTGAGGGTTGATGTAGAAGCTAGGAGGAGCCAAATACTTCACATAGTAGTCGAATTTGCCACTTGGCTGCCCCAGGGTGTCTATCACTTCCACTTCATTTTGCATCATTCTAGGAAGGCCAGGAAACGTCTCGCAAATGTTGGGAGGTAACGAGTTTTGCCTTCCTCGCTCTTGCTCAGGTGGCAAGTTTTGCCTTTCGTCTCTGTCCTCCAGAATTTTCTTCATCTCTTCCATGGTGCCCTAATCTAGCAAAACGAGACCTCCGAGGGGCTTCAATGGGGTTTCGAATGCCTTGCCCCCTTCTTCCAAGACCATATGGCATCATCTTAAACCTCAAGAGTAAAAATGAATAGTACGACGGTTTTCCCTAACGCATATAAAACAAGACTAAGATGAAACCTTGTCATGGACCGACGAAAATTGCAACGAAGTAAGTAAATTGCGAAATGAAAATTCAGACAACTTACTTTCACCGGAAAGGGATGACAATCACATAGACACACGCATGAAATGTGAGGCTCGATTTCTATCTAGATGGCTTAACAAAATGGAGCTAAGAGGATGATCTAACCATTGTAGTCTCGCATTAACATGTCAGATCCCACTAACTCCGGTTCAGTCGAATGGAATGCACAATATTCACACAGTCTCGCGGATTTGGACAAACACATTCAACACCATGAAAAAATTTTCGGGGAAGAAAAGGTTAACCTCTACATAGCAATCTCACTTTAAAGGAAGTATCATTCTCAACGACATCCTAAAAATCCTATCGCAGCCTAGGTCCGGCCATAGGTTGTGTGTGTAAGAGTGTAATGTTGGAAGTAATAAAACATGCATAACAATTTAAATGCAAACAACACTTCTAATCAGAAAAAATAAATCATTCATCCCCACATCTTCTTGCAAGACAAGGATTAGAAAAAATTACTCGCCTTATACCTCCTATCTGCAAGAACATTTAACACCTTAGAAATGTTAGGGACGTACTTGGTGTCCTCGTTGCTAAACAAAAACATTTATTTTAAAAAGAAAAAGAAAAATTGGCCTAAGTCCACTAAGTGTTTTAACACAAGTCTCCAACGGAGTTGCCAAGCTGTCATGACCTATTTTTTCGGTGCACCACCTAAAACTAGGTTAATGGACTGCTAAGTTTTTAAACTTAGCTTGGGCTCTCCCAAGCCCATACCAAATCGCGACTTAAGTCTAAATTTTAAACATGCAAAAGATTATTAACTAGGAGTCGCCACTAATCAGTTTACGGTAGGTCGATTAGACACCTAAGTAAAATAAAGGAAGATTTACTTTACTCCTACGAATCAGAGACTAAGGGTACGGAGACTTGGTTATACTAGAATTTTCTAATGCCCTTTCGGTACCATTTCTTTTTTTATATATATTTTAAAAAAAATGTTTTTGCAAGCAACTTGGATTTATTTTAACCTAAATTACTACCATGCAAATATGGTGACCACACAGGTGCTCAACCATTATTAAACATTCAATAAATAAATTGCATCACACAAAGCAAAGGATTTTTTTGGGTTTTTTTTAAAATTAGAATGCTTTTATAAAAATGCATTTTTAAACTAAATGACTTAATCTTATTAATATGCAAATTCTAATTAAATGGGCCTATTATGAAAACTGGTTATTATGCACCTCATGACCTAACTTCACTAATGAACAAATTCCTATTATGCAAACTAGTTAACATGCACCTAGTATTTTTGTATTTTTTTATTGAAATTCGGAAATAATAAAAACCCTAATTAAACTATCTAAAAAGGGATAATTTTCTAATTTAATTTAGGGATTAATTTGACTTAAACCCTAGTCTATCTTAGGAAACTATTCTTTTAGAAAAATGAGATAATTAAAATGTGCGAACATCATCTAAAACCCTATTTATAAATAAAAAAATAAAAAAAAGGGTTATTTAGGTTCAACCCTAACCTATTTCAAAAGATTATCTAAAAATGCAATCCTAAAAAATTCTAATTTACTAAACCTACATGCTCATGCAAGATTTTGATTTTGATTTTTTTATTTTTCTTATTTTTAGTGTTTTTTTTTTTAAGACAAGCAATATTATATCTAAAATAATAAAGACATTCATCAAATAAAGGATTAAAATAATCGAAAAAATAACTTGTCTCAATAGGCCAAATTATCGACTACTATAACCCTAAACATCATGACAAAAATTCAAAATAATTAAAAATCTGATTCGAAGTCTTACGGATCAAATTAATAATTATGATGATTTAACAATTAAAATACTATCAAAATGCCCAAAAATTAATATAATTAAAAACATGACTCGACATCTGACGGATCAAATTAATAATTACAATAATTTTGGACATAACCCTGCGGAAAATGCGCAGATTATTTATAAAATGAAAATTACTCCTGTACATAAAATAAAATAAAATAACATAAAATAAAGGAAAAAAAAAGTAAAAATGAAAATTAACTACCTAATGGAAAGGGCAGCAGCGTAGGGCGAAGCACGACTCTAGCAGGAGTGGTGGCATGGCATCGGCGAAAGTAAGAGTACAGTCGTCGGATGCCGGGCGAGGTAGGATAGTGGGCGCGCGGCGATGGTAGGTGGCGCAGCGTGTAGCGACCAGCAAAGGGGACGAAGGCGCTGCTGCTGGTCGTGGCAGAGGTGGTGCGGCGCCGGCTGAGTGGCACTCGGGCAAAGGGCAGCGGTGGTTTGCTGCAGTTGTCACTGGTGATGCTCGGGCTGCTGCAAGCTAGGCGGTGGCAAGTGGAGGGCGCGGGGCAACACCGCGCCGTGGTAAGCGGCGCTCGGGCAGAGAGGACTGTGGCGCGGGGGTACCGAAACCAATGGCGATGAACGGCGGGCTGCTGCTGCGTTGGGCGAGTTGCAAACAACAGCAGCTGAGGCACGGGGCTGGCATTGCGAGGAGTCGAGGAGCGCAGAGGGTGGCAGCTAGTGAGTTACTCCGACGTTGGTGCTTGATGGTGTGAGCATGGAGATGCGGAGGTCGCTTGGCGCGCAAGCGAAATTGTTTGGGATCAGCACAAGTGATCTGTGCGAGTCACAGGTTGGAGTTGAGGCTGAGGCGTTGCTGGATGGAGCGGCTCGATTCGGCTCGGCAAAGGGAAAATCAGCGATCGTACGATGGACAATCGACACGGAGGCGCGGCGCTAGTGCAGGAAAATCGCGGACGGAGCGGGTCGGCGGCTTCGTTGCTCTTGAGGACGCAAGCGGCGGTGGCGTCGAGGGCCGACGCGGACTCACGGGTAAGAGGATCTCTGGCGACTAGCGGGATGCCGGCGAGTAGCGGTGGTGGAGTGACAACGGCGGAGGCGCGGAGGTGGCTAGCGGAGGCAGTGCCGACGCGGGCACGGCCGGCGCGGACAAGGGGGGGCAACGGCAAGAGGAAGAAGACAACGCTGAAGCCCCCTTTTTCCTTTTTTTTTTTTTTTCTCTCTCCTCTCTCCTCTCTCACGTCTCTCTCACGTCCCCTCACTATAGCTGCACGGACATCTGTTCACTTTTCCTTCTTTTTTTTTTTTTACTTTTGATTTTTCCTTTCTCCCCAAAACAATTTTTTTTTTTCTTTTGAACTTTTGTACTAAAAAGAAAAACGAAGGAAAAAGCACCTCACGTTTTTTGCTCTCAATTTTTTTCGAAATCCCCTCCCCTCCGGTCACGAAAATTGTGGCTCTTTTATAGTGATTTCCATACGGTCGTTTTTTATAGCAACTTTCGGGTTTTCATCTTCTGTTGCATTAAATCAAGCCTGCAAATTGGAGCGTGATTTCGCAATCAGCTCGATTTTGCTTGATTCATTCCATGTTATCGAAATTATTGCCCTTTATTCACCTGATTTTTTAATTGTTTCTGCATTTATCAAAATCATAATTTCAAACTTCCATGCATAATCAATCAAATCAATTTTCCCATTTTTTTTCCATTTTTCATTTTATTTGTTCTTATGCATTTTTTAGGGGTTAAAATTAATCCCTAATTTTTATGCAAAAAATCAATGATTGGACCGCAAAAATTTAGGTGTCAACGTTGTTTAAAGAAGATTACTCTTTTTGTAGTGTTTCTATAACACTAGCGTATGTTCTACACAGTCCAACGCTTATTTTCTAAGGAGTCCCAAGACTCCTTAGATAACCAATTCACCTCCTTCTTGATTTTGTATGCCCACTCCATTTATCAATTTGCATGTATCCTATTGATATACGAAAAAAGATACATAATCCAATGTCAAACTACACATTATCGTGTTACGATATTGAGAAAGGTTCTATAGAAATTAATCAACAAAAAAATCAAGACGATAAAATATAAAAAAGAATTAGATGGAAAGGATAGTTTCATATATTATTAGCTCTGAGTGAGAGGACCAAAATCAACACTCGGATTCAAATTAACATTTTAAAGAAATTCTACCACTGTTAAAAGAAAAGCTTCCAACTTAGGACAAGAATACTCAATATGAGCAATGTGGTCTTATTCTTCTTCAAGCTTTCAATCGAGATCATTTCAAAGTAGAAGAGGAGGGATTTTTCACAGTGCATCGAAAGAAAACAATTTAGTTTTCTCTACACTCTGGCTGCTGAGATTTCAAGGTCATTATCCCCATCCATCTTGGGACAAGAAACCAAAAGTCGTTATTGAAGAGAGCCAACCGGATGACAAATGTGTGTTAGAAAAGAAAAAGTTGTCTAAGTGAATATTGCACATATTAAGGAACCTGAATTGTGGTTGTGGTGTCCATGCCACACTTCATTAAAATCAATTAATGAAAAAATGACAATAAACATATTAAATTATATTAGGAATTTAAGAGGACCAACTAAAAGTTCCAAGATGACATTGTACATTTGTCAAAAAGTAGCTTGATTGAACTAATTAAAAATGCAAGTATCGACTGAAAATTGGGGGTGGGAGGGGGGTGGCGGGGTCGAGGGGAGGAAGAATTGAAGATATGGAGAAAAGCTTGTTTGTATTTCCGTGACTTGTTTCAATTACGTGTACAAAGCTCTTAATATAATACAAAGTATGAATAATAAATAGAAAGAAAGTATTCTAGATTGATCTAAGGAATCAAATCCAATCCCAAATTAATTCATTCAATCTACTGCAATCTTTGGCTAATATGGCATATCTTCCAACGGGGACCTCAAGTTGGTGGGCAAAAGTACCAAAAAAGTCATAAACCTATTGCATTGGTACCAATTCAGTCCTAAACTTTTCAATTGGATCAATTCAGTCCTAAACATTTTAATATTGCTACCAATTCAATCCATTCGGCCAATTTTGGCCAGCTAGTGCTGACATGGACGTTAGCGGTGGCGACGGCGCGTGGCAATTTTTATGATTTGTATATTATTTTTTTGAATTTTTTATTAATTTTTTTCTTTTTTCTTTTCTTTTTCCTTTTCTTTTCTGCTTTCTTCCTGGCGGTGGCCGTCGAGCCTCACCGCAAGGGCCGCTAAGCCCTCTCCTGCCGTTGGCAAGGGTCGCGGCCCTCGCCCGGCCTCTCCCAGGGCCGCCGGCGAGGCGGCTTTGCTCGGATTTGGGCGAGGCCAGCCTCACCCACGGCTGGCAAGGCCATGGTGACCATTGCCAGGGCAGAGGCGAGGGCCACGAAGCCCTCGCCAGCCACCGGCAAGGGTTGCGACCCTCGCTCGGCCTTGCCCTGGCCTTGCTGCGGGAGGAGGGAGAGGAGGAGGGACGGGGAGCGAGCGAGGGACGGATTGCGGTACTGGCACCATCGAAAGAAGGAGAGGAGGGTGTTGGGGCGGTGGGCTAGGGTTTCGGAGGCAAAGATCGGGCGGAGGAGCGGTGGTGTGAGGCGCGGGAGGTGGGGGACCAAGGCCTTGAATTGGGATTTCATGGAGGTGAGGGCGGTGGTGACGAGGTCGAGAAGCTTCAGGGTCGACAGCGGAGGAGGCGCCGGGGACTTAGCGGCAAGGCTAGGGTGAGGCCAGATTTGGACTAATTTGCCTCGCCCACGGCCCTAGGCGAGGCCGAGCGAGGGTTGCGACCCTCGCCGGCGGCTGGTGAGGGCTTCGCGGCCCTTGCCTCCACCACGGTGATGGCCTCCATGGCCTTGCCAGCCACGAGCGAGGCTGGCCTTGCCTAGATCTGGGTGAAGCCGCCTTGCCAGTGGCCCTAGGAGAGGCTAGGCGAGAGCTACGACCCTCGCCGACGGCAGGCGAGGGCTTTGTGGCCCTCGTCGGCCACCGCCGAAGAAGGCAGAAAATAAGAGGAAAAAGAAAAAAAATTAATAAAAAATTAATAAAAAATCGAAAAATAATAAAAAATCATAAAAATTGCCACGTCGGTGTCCGGCCACCGGCCGACGTCCACGTCGGCGTCGGCCACCGGTCGACGTCCACATTAGCGCCAGCCGCCAAAATTGGCTAGATGGACTAAATTAGTAACGATATTAAAAAGTTTAGGACTGAATTCGTCCAATTGAAAATTTTAGGACTGAATTGATACAAATGCAATAGGTTTATGACTTTTCTGGTACTTTTCCCCAAGTTGGTGAGAAGATTTCTTTGATATCAAGCTCGACAAGTGAGTTGTGAAAAGCTCGACTCGACAAGGCCTTCATAAGAACATCAGCCAACTAATCTTCAATTCTGACAAATGGAAACTTTATCACATTAGCATCCAAGTTCGCTTGACAAAATGCCTATTCACCTCAACATGCTTAGTACGGTCATGTTGAACTGGATTGTGAGAAATTTCAATCGCAACTTTATTATTACAAAATTGTCTCATCTTGGACCCAGAAGGGAAACCAAATTCTGTCATCAACCTTTTTAGCCATAGTAGCTCGCATAGACCTTTAGCTACCCCTCAGAATTGTGCTTCAACACTTGAAAAGGCTATAACCTTCTACTTCTTGCTCCTCCGTGTTATCAAGTTTCCTCCCACAAATGTGAAATAACCTAACGTAAGCCTCTTATCATAGATACTACCTACCCAATCCGCATCCATAAATCCCTCTATCTCAAGGTGATCGTTCTTTGCAAAGAACAACCCTTTTCCTAGAGTTGACTTCAAGTAACGCAGAATTCGAACCACATCATTCATATGTTCTTCACTTGGAGCATGCATAAATTGGCTCATAACCCCTACAGCATATGTAATATCTGGACGAGTGTGTGACAAATAAATCAATCTCCCTACTAACCTTTGGTATTTATCTTTATTGGTAGGCACCTAATTAGTAAACTCTCAGAGTTTACGATTTTGAACTATAGGAGCGTCAGTAGGCTTACACTCCAACATTCCAACCTTAGCTAATAAATCTAACACATACTTTCACTGAGACAAGAAAATACCTTCCTTTGACTTGGCTACTTCAATTCCCAAGAAATATTTCAAGCCTCCCCAATTTTTCATCTCAAACTCATTGGCTAGCCGCCCTTGAAGGTCTACAAGTTCTTCAAGATCATCCTCCATGATGATCATATCATCGACATGTATGATCAATGATGTTGCTTTGTCTTGTTTACACTATAAAGATAATGTATGATCAGAATCACTTTGAATATATCCATATCTTTTCATCGTTAAGCTAAACCAACCAAACCACGTGCGTGGTGATTGGTTTAACCCATATAATGACCGCTGAAGTTTGCACACCACATTTGACTAATTAGCATACACATACCCAAGTGGGACTTTCATGTATATTTTTTCCTCTAGATCGCCATGGAGAACCACTTTCTTCCCAAGAAACTAGTGCAAAATCTAGTCCAGGTTCGTTGTAAGTGACAAAAACCCGTACGGTATCCAACTTCACAACTGGAGAGAATGTTTCTTGGTAGTCCACACCATATTCTGGGTATATCCCTTTGCTATGAGCCGTGCTTTGTACTTCTTAACCGACCCATCTACTTTGTATTTGACAGTGAAGACCCACTTGCACCCTACTGCCTTCTTTCCCTTCGGCAACTCTACCAGTTTCCATGTCTTAATTTTTTTTGCAAGGCTTCCTCTCCTCTTTCATTGCCTAAACCCACTTGGGATCTCTCAAGGCTTCCTGTACTCCATTAGGAACTTGAATTGCAAAGACAATGGCCACAAACGCCTTCAAATGTTTCAACAATCTCCTTGTTGAAACATAATTGGTAATCAGATACTTCGACCTTCGTTCCTCCACATTTGATGAGTACCTATTAGGAGCCTTGCCTCGATTGTGTCTGTTGAGCAATTTATAATCAACAACCTCATCAGTATCAACAAGAGAATCATGTGTGATAAGAGAGCTTACCTTAGGAGTAGCCTCAAGGGAATGGGGAGTACCAAAGAGGGGATATTTTGCGGAAAAGAGGACTATTCTTGAGGTTGTTCTTGTGCCTCTTGTAGCAAATTACTCTTCTGGTAATCTTTATCATGAAGTTGCTGCTAGTTTTCTTGTCCACTACCTTGATCTATAGCTAGACCCGCTATCTGTCCCACCAAATCGCCTACCATCGGTGCTATTGGACCATGCTACCATGAGTTAGATGCATCGCTAGCCCTTACCATCATGCCACCTTCTCACTAATATACCCTTTCACCATGGATCTCCCCCTGAAAGATAATATTGATGGTAGGAAGTGATAGTGCTAGTACGAGCACCTAAAGGGGGGTGAATAGGTGCACAAACAACTTTTGAAAAATATAGTATAAAACTTTACTTTTAACCTGAGTTTGATTGATAATAGACTTTGTAGAGAAAATCAGACTTTAACAATTAAATAGAGTTGCAAGCAAAATAAAAGAATTCAGGGAAGAGAATAAGAACACTAGTTTATAGTGGTTCGGCTTAATCTAAGCCTACCTCTACTCTCCCGCACTGACAGCCCACCGGCTAGATTTCACTATGAATCAAAAGAGTCGTTACAGTATCACGTCCTTGATTCCACAGTGTAAAGACTCTGCTACACTTTCTCAAGGCCTCACAAATGTCTAAACTCTCTTTTGAGTACAAATTTTCGCTCAACAATTGAATCAACAAAGAACAAGGAGCTTTAGACTTTGGAATTTATCTATCGCGCACACACTTGAATAACTAGAACATCTTCCTTATATACTCCTCCATGCCTTCATATCCGTTGGCACCTTCCAAAGGAGTTCTTCTAATCTACTCGTTGGATAGAATCAATTAAGGAGATCTTGAGTTACTTAAGGAATGTGATGATAGCCCACCAATCCTGCTCGCCCATACAATCAGGATCTAGGTTTCCATAAGTAGAACCTTCCAAGTATACTTCGCCAATCAACGGATCCAATTTACTCGTATTGATTTCAAAACGAATAATAGATCTTGAGATGCTATCTCCAACCGTGAGAACTTCTTTAGCCGCTCGAATCAAATCCTTAAAGAAATACTCAATTCTAGATAAGTCTTCTTTGTCGATCTAGAAACTGTCAATGAGGGCAGACTTTAAAACTTGAGTTTGGCGGTCTGGCAATCTTCAGACTTTGACGAAAGAGTCTGCAAGTCTTCAGACTAGACTAATGGAAACGTTTTGTCAGTTTCAAAACAAATAAGGTAGTTTTCTCCAACAATCTCCCCCTTTTTGATAGTGACAAAACTTTCCTGCAGATTTGGATACTTTTGACCTACAAGATAATACTCAAACAAACAAGGATATCTCATAAAGATAAATGAGTTAGGATAAAGATAGTATCGAATCTACATCCACGGGAAATAAGTTAGTCCTATAAAAACAACTATCTTTGCCATGAATACCAACAATGCTTAAGATATTGCAAGCATTTAAACGATCAAAACAAATCCAAAAAACACAATCCAAACCAGTCACAACTAGACAAAAATCAAAGTCAAATCAAATCAAATCAAATCAAATCTACACCAACTTCTCCCCCTTTTTGTTAGCATTAAAAAGGTAGAGACGAAAAAGAGAATTGGATTAAGATTGTTTTGGAACGCGAACAAGCTGGAAATCTCCCATCGACTTGACAATCTCCTCCAGCTTTCTCAGATCCTCCTTCAGTTGCGCTATTTCCTCACCCTTGGCAGTTGCTTGAACTTGAAGATTGAGGGCCTGAACTTGATTGTGCAAAGAAACTGAAGAGGCTTGATTAGCATTCTGCATATTCTGAAATTTGCATCCCAAGGCATAAATCTGACCTCGCATTTCCATAAGAACATCAAGCAATCTTCTAAAGTCTGTTGAGTTGTCAGTTTGAGTACTTGCTTCAGCATGATCAATTTGTGGAGTGTTGGCAGATGATGGCATTTTAGCATGAGCACCCAGACTCGGAGATGAAACCTCATGACCTTCTTCAGGAAATTGAGAAGCATTTCTAGATCTGTGGGAGAACGACTAACATCATCACTAGTAAAAGCAAGTGAAGGAGTACCTCTTTTCTCAGCAGCTCCCCCTGTTTCAGTGCCTTTAGGTGGAGAGAAGTACTCTTCATGCTCTGTTTTTTCTTCAATGACAGGATGACCTTGTTCTCTTCATTGCTCTTCTTCTGCAGTTCCTTCTTCCTCTACTTCTTTCCTCATCGATTCCCTCTCTTCACTCCTTTGCTCTGTTTCCTCTTGGTCCTCTCTATCCTCTGTCTCTGGAACAAAACACTGTAAGTTCCTTAAGGCAAGATCGGAAATGGTAACGTCATCCTCATCTTCTTCATCCTACAAGATGAGTGCTCTTCTTCTTTTAGACAGAGCTGTCATGGGCTCCTTGCCTTTCCATTTTGCAGAAACAGAGTCTTAATGAGTCTTGACAGGAGTCTTCTCCTTAAATCTCTCTAAAGCCTTGCTTAGCTCCTTCAGACGCATCTTTGAAACCATCTTCAGTCCCACCACCATTTGATCACAGGTTCAAACACACAGAATTTTGGGAGGCTGAATGTTAAAGTGTCTGAATAGCTGAGTAACAAGTGCTAAATAAGGAAGTTGACCCTTGTCCTTTACCATTGATCTATACATGTGAAGCATGATAGTGTGCGGCAAATAGAACTTTTTACCAGCATTGATAGCATACATCAGCTTCACTTCTGAATTGGAGACGTCAATCTTTGATGTGGATTTGGGTCTAAGATAGTTAATCACAATCTTGTGAAGCAAGACATTTGAAGCACTCATCCTTTAATATGAAATTCGACCTTCTGCCATTCCATCTCGAACAAGCTCCACAGTCGCACGACCAATAGACACATTAATTGATTGGAACATCCTTCTCTCTACTCCAATCACATCAGCCAGAGTGTCCATATCAACCACATAATCCTGGTCTCTAACACTGAAAGAAAATCTATTCGCATCCAAAAAGCTTAGATTGGAATAGAAATATGTAGTAAGTTTTGGATGGGCTACAATACATTCAGAGCAAAATCGTTCAAGTTGAAGTAAAGTAAATTTCTCCCGCAACTTCACATTCAGAGAATCGAAAAATGTGGCATCCCAAAATTCATGACGACCTCTAGTTACATTAAGGTCTATGAATAGGTGATGGAAGTACCATCAAGATGTATTGTAGCCATTTGATCCATAATTTTGCAATGAGATTTGTGGCCAAACTTTTAATGGATAATTATTTGATAGGAAAGAAAATCATATCATTGGCCATGTGTTTTATAAATTGGAATTTATGGATTTATGATTTCAAGTTTTATGGCCATATGAAATTGTAATTTAGTATTTACATAAGTGGGGATTAAAGGTAAATTATTAAAAGTAAAAAAAAAAAAATGGACTTATTTAAGAAAATTTTGGGCCACTTAAGTTTGGACTTTAGGCCCAAGAATGTTGAGCCTAAAGTGGGCCAAAGGCTGGCCCATGAAGCCCATTGGGCTGTCGACGCATGGAGGGGAGGAGGAGCCGCATGGCCACCTCCAAGTGTCTTCAACAAGGGAGACACTTGTCTCCTTCTTAGGGACAAGTGTCCCTCCATGCAAAAAGGGAAGCATGCAAGTATTTAAGCAACCAAAAAGAAAGAGAGAGAGGGAGTGGCTGGTTTTGAGAGAGTGAGAGAGAGGGAGAGGGTTGCCGAGAGAGTGAGGAACCAAGAGAGAGGAGGAAGAAGCGGTGTGTCCGTCCATACGTCCGCAGGTCCGTCGCCCGTCGCCGTGCGTCCGTCGTCCGCCGTGATTGCTTGTGCTTGCCCGGTACAAAGGCAAGTTGGGATCTATATTCTGCTCTTGCATGTTGTGTTTTGCATATGTGTTTTGAGTGTGATGAATCTCGGACGTTTAGGGAGTGAGAAACCGAAGCTTTGAGTGTGTTGTTTTTGAAGCAGCATCCTGTTTTCGAGAATACCGCCTGACCCAGAATGTTGTAGAGGCTTGCATGTGGGTTTCGAGTTGGATTTCGACTTTGACTCCTTCATGAAAGTTGTAGACAACATCTCAAAGTATAACATACTAAAATTTGGGACAAAACGGTTGAGTTTTAAGGGGAAAAACCCTCCTCCTACGAAGACACTAGATCTGGAACTACTTTGCTGACCGTTTGGTAGTTTTGTGGGTTGCATGTTGCTTTTTACCGAGAACTCCTCTTCGACTTCTTCACGAAACTTGTAGAGAACATCCTAAGGACTAACATACTCAAATTTGAGGTAAAATGAGCAAGTTTAGCCTAGTGAATCGACTTTCTCTTGGAGACGGTAAATCTGGAAATACGGTACTGGACACCCGAGACTTCTTGGACCCATATGGTGACTATTATTTGGAAATTTCACTTAGATCTCTTAATGAAAGTTGTAGGGAACCTCTTGAGGCAAAACATATCAAAATTTCAAATGAAACGAAGAAGGATAAATAGGTAAAAACTCGATATTTCGGAGATAGGTATACTGGACGTTTCGGTGCTAGAGCCAGGAGCTTCGGACGTCTATAGAAAATTATCTAGAACGAATCTGGCCTAGATGTCTTCATGAAAAATCTGCTTCAGGGTCTTGAATATCACCTGGTAAAATTTCATAATTTTTGGAGGCCGTTCGGGTATTTAAATTGAAATATTTCAAGAACTGCGCAATCTGACTTTATCCGAATTTTGCAAGCTGTAATGTGTGAGCTATATCTTTTTGTGTGAAGTTCTTTTGGGCATGTGTTTCATGGAGTTGTTACCTTTATGTCTTGCCTATCACATGTTCGGATTTTATAATTTTTGAAGATCATATGGATATTTAATTTATGTGTTTTCCGAAATTGTGCAAGCTGGAAGTTGGTAAATTTCAAAAAGACATGATGTATGGATTATTCTAAGTTGTATGGACCCCATGGATTGTGTTGTTATAAGTGATTGGATCTTGCTGCATATATGATGATGATTGGAACTACACATAAGAATCAAATGCTGAAAATGATCTTGTTTGCCATCATAACATATGCCATGTTGAAATTGGGCTATAATTGTGAATGTGAACTATGATAAATGAGAAGGCCATCGGAGGTGTGAGCCGACGATGCCCCGGGAGTGTCGGGATGCCTGGCTAGGGAGTGCCGGATGCCCAGTGGCCTAGTGGCGTAATTCTGGAGGGTCCTCGGGAGTTTCGAGATGCCCGGTGGTATACGGTACGTAATTCCAAAGGGGGGGAATCCTGGTGGTATGTCGGTACGTAATTCCGGAAGCCCCGGAGGTTTGTGCCGGGGGGATGCCTCGAGATGCTAGTTGGGATGCGAGATGCCCGGTGGTGTGTGCCGGATGCCCGATGGCCTTAAATGGCTGAATGCCGGAGGTTCCTCACGATGCCAGGTGGGGTGCGAGCGATAAATGTGGGACACAAACATTGGTCCCGGGAAAGAGAAATGTGGTGGCCCAAAATCAAAGAATAAAATTGGGAAATTGAAATTGAATTATGCATGGTATGGCAACATGTATGCATGAGTGCATGATGATGAGTGCATGGATGTATGTGCACCTATGGCATGATGGTACATGCATGACATGACGATGGTGAGTGCATGGATGTATGTGCACCTATAGCATGATGGTACATGCATGACATGACGATGGTGAGTGCATGGATGTATGTGCACCAATAGCATGATGGTACATGCATGACATGATGATGATGAGTGCATGGATGTATGTGCACCTATGGCATGATGGTACATGTATGATATGATGATGGTGAGTGCATGGATGCATGTGCACCTATGGCATGATGGTAAATGTATGACATGATGGTGATGATTACATGAGGATGTATGTACATGTGGTATGATGACATATGCATAGCTTCAAGGTAAGTTACGCATGGTGCATGAATGACATGTGTTATGCTATGATTGTATTGTGTGATGCATTGAGTGGTTTATTGGATCTTTTACCTGCTGAGTAGCTGTACTCACCCCTTTTGGGGAATAACATTTCGGACTAGATAAGATACATCTGCCGCCCGCCACCGGTAGGTGGATCAAGTGGTTGGGTATGACCACGAGGAGGAGGATAGCAAAGGAAGGAACTTTTGGACGCCGACACTGATCGATGGACTTTAAGTATATGACTGCTGGAGGAGATGTCGGTCATCTTTTGAAGTATAGCCGAGTATAGAAGACTACGGCATTTTGATGTACCGATGGATGATGTCCATATGGTTTAAGTAAATAAAAGTGTTCGGCTTTTACCTATAAATGTTTAGTAGGTGTGCATCGTTTTCTTAATATAAGGAAGGGAGTTGTTGGTTATGCTTCCATTATATGAACTGCGCAAGGGACCGATCTAAAAGATGTAAACCCCTAGGTTGTATGGACCCACTGAAATCGAAATGGTATCAGAGTGACATGTTATTAGGGAAAGTGAAAGGTAAGCAAACTGTGGCGACCCTAACGGATCGGGGGCCGACGAGGGGTGCCACAAAAAAATCAAAATCCACACTCCTTGGGTTCATCACCCCTCACTTCAGCAACTAGAGTAAGTTCGCTTTTGTTCCTCAGAACGAAACATATATGATCTTTTTCCTCGAATGTTCGCAACAACACCCATTCTAGGCTTAAAATGAGTAAACATCTTTTCATCATCATTTCCATCAGGTTGATTAAATCCTCCAACACGTGGATCACTTGAGAAATTCACAAAAGCCCTTTCTGCCGAGCCAGCAAGAGCAATCCCCAAACGTTCCATCGTTTGTAAAAAGTGGGTTTCATTTCGATACCCCTTTTCTTTCGAAAAGTCATCAATAAAGGTCATTGGAGAACCTCCATCCTTTAAGGCAGAGTAGAGTTTGAAATTAAAAGCAGGCTTTTGAGTTCTTACAGGTTTGGCATCCTCAATAATTTATTCCTCCGCTTAATGTTGCTGAACATTCTGTGGTCTAGCCTGAGGAGAATGGCGTGGTTGAGAATGTTGTGGACTCTACTGTTGCCTTGGAGATTCTTCTTCCTCGGTAAGGTCAAAGTGCATAGGACCCTAACGCATATGCTGTGGTCCCCTGCTTGCAATCCTTGAAGACTTTCTTTGGAAACACATTCTCATAGTCTTTGAGAGTTTCTGAACTCGATTCACGGGAAAGATGAAAACTTTAAGGATTAAACTAGAGAGAAAAAGTAAGAAGGTGATGTTCTGTGCTTCTAAGGTTTGTGAGTAAAAAAGAAGAAGAAAAATAGTATATAAAGTAATCGAAACGGGGTATACGGATCGTCATAAATGGAAAAATAAAAAATGCATTTTCAAAAATAACTGCCTTTTTGAAAATAGATAACTATAAAAAAGATAACTTCTTTTTCGAAAATGAATGATTACTATAATTACAAAAACTTGGAAAGATAACATCAATCAATTGCAGATTAATAGACAATCATACCTTTTCGAGTTTTTTATCCGAAAGATAAATTTCTAAAACTAAAATAACTTACAGTCGTGATCCTTGATCTTCTGAGTCTGAGCATCTTTAGACTTTTATCCTCTAGTCTGAGCTTCTTTAGACTTTAAGATATTAAGTCTGGATCAAATAGACTTAAATTGACTTTTCTCCAGTGGCTTTGTAAAAATGTCCGCCAGCTGATTCTTTGAGTCAATGAATTGAATCAAGACTTCTCCATTTTGAACATGGTCTCTAATAAAGTGATGTCGAATCTCTATATGCTTTGCTCTTGAATGAAGAATTGGATTCTTGGTGAGATTAATCGCGCTTGTGTTGTCACATTTAATCTCAGTGCATGAGTCTTCGATTCCAAAATCTCTTAGCTGTTGTTTTATCCATAAGATTTGAGAACAACTTCCAAGAGTCACATACTCTGCTTCTGCTGTTGAGAGAGCTACAATACTTTGCTTCCTTGAAAACCAAGATACTGTCCTGTTTCCAAGCAATTGACAAGTGCCCGAGGTGCTCTTTCTATCAACTCTGCATCCTGCTAGATCTGCGTCTGAGTATCTAAGAAGAGTAAAGTCTCATTCTTTAGGATACCATAGACCTAACTTAGTGGTTGTTGCAATGTATTTGATGATGCGTTTCGCAGCACTTAGATGAGATTCTTTGAGATCTAATTGAAATCTAGCACAAATGCAAACACTAAACAAAATGTCAGGTCTAGTGGTAGTAAGATAAAGAAGTGAACCAATGATACTCCTGTATAGCTTCTGGTCAACTTTCTTTCCTCCTTCATCTTTGTCCAGCTTCGAAGAACTTGACATTGGTATATCAGTCTTTTTGCAATTCTCCAAACCGAATTTTTTAACAAGTTCTTTAGCATATTTTTCTTGGTGAATGAAAATTCATTCCTTCAATTGTTTTACTTGTAATCCGAGAAAGAAGGATAGTTCACCCATCATACTCATCTCGAATTCATCCTGCATAGACTTAGAGAATTTCTTGCACAAATTTTCATTAGGAGATCCAAAAATAATATCATCAACATAGATTTGAACAAGTAGAAAGTTTTTACTTTCTCTTTTAATAAACAGAGTAATGTCTACTTTACCTTTAACAAAGCCATTTTGGATTAAAAACTTACTTAACCTGTCATACCAAGCTCGAGGTACTTACTTTAAACCATATAGCGTTTTTTTCAGTCTGAATATAGAGTTTGGTTTCCTTGGGTCTTCAAAACTAGGAGGTTGTTCCACATAGACTTTCTCTTGGATAAATCCATTCAGGAATGCACTTTTGACGTCCATTTGGAATAACCTGAAATTCTTATAACAAGCAAAAGCAAGTAATAATCTAATTGCTTCTAACCTTGCTACTGGTGCGTAAGTCTCATCATAGTCTATTGCTTCTTCTTGCGTATATCCTTTGGCCACGAGTCTTGCTTTGTTCATTATAACTTTTCCTTTTTCGTCCATCTCGTTCCTGAAAACCCATTTAGCTCCAATAACAGATTTACCTTTTGGTTTAGGAGTTAATTCCCAAACATCGTTAACACTGAACTGCCTGAGTTCTTCTTGCATAGCTTCAATCCACCTTTCGTCAGTTAAAGTTTCTTCTATGCTTTTGGGTTCTATTTCAGAAATAAGAGCCACAGTACTAGACTCTTCATGCCTTTTGGATCTTGTACGAATCCCTTCATCAATGTCGCCAATAATGAGTTCTTTGGGATGACTAGACTTGTGCTTCCAGTTGCTGGTTGGTCTGACAGTCTGCTGATCTTTTTCTTCATTTGATTATTCAAAATTCGTTTGTTGTTGACCTTCTGTAGTTTAAGCTGCTTCAAAGGAATTAGACTTTGTAGAGTCTGGCGCAGGTTCAGATTCTTCAGGTTGAGTCTGGATCGATTGATTTTGTATAAGGTCTTGAAATTTGACATTCATCAATTCTTCCACAGATTGAATCTTCTTGTTGTATACTCTGTAAGCTTTGCTGGTAGTTTAATATCCAAGGAAGATTCATTCATCTGATTTTTCTTCAAACTTACCAATTCGATCATTTGCATTTTTCAATATAAAACATTTGTAACCAAACACATAAAAATAGGAAACAATTGGCTTTTTTCCTTTGAACAACTCACAAGGAGTTTTCTCCAGAATCGGCCTTAAGAAAACTCTGTTAATGATATAACATGCTGTAGAAATTGCTTCAGCCCAAAAACAAGAAGAAATATTGCTTTCAATTAAAAGTGTTCTGGCCATTTCTTGCAACGATCTATTCTTCCTTTCCACAACTCAATTATGTTCTGGAGTGTATGGAGAGGAGAACATATGTTGAAAACCAGATTTATCACAGAATTTAGCAAAGTCTTGATTTTCAAACCCACCTCCATGATCAATCTGAATACTTGAAATAACATACCTTTTTTCATTCTGTACTTTCTTAGCAAACTTTAAAAAATAAGAAAAGGTTTCAAACTTACTTGCAAGAAAGTATACCCAAGTAAATCGTGAATAATCATCCACTATTACTAGGCAATATTTCTTTCCACCAATGCTTTGAGTTTTAATTGGTCCAAAGAGATCCATATGCAGGAGCTGCAACACACGATTAGTGGAAACTTGATTTATTGGTTTGAAAGAACTTCTAACCTATTTTCCCAACACACATGGTGTGCATAATTCAGATTTTTGGTATGTCAGGTTGGGTAGCCCACGAACAAGCTTCTTTCAAGAGATCTTGGCAATTTGCTTCATGTTGATATGGCCAAGTTTTCGATGCCAGAGATTAGCTTCCTCTTGAATTGAAATTAGACATTGAGATTTTTCTGGTTTGATGTCCAAGAGATAGATGTTCCGATGTCTTCGCCCAGTGAAAGTCTGAGAGAAGTCTTTACTAGTTCCCGAACATATTCCTTCTTGAAAATTGATTTGGAACCCTATGTCGCACAGTTGACTGATACTCAGCAAGTTGTAATTGAGTCCTTCTACTAAGGAGACGTTGTTGATTATGAGACTTCCAATCTTTACTATTCCGCATCCAACAATTCTTCCTTTGCTATTTCCACCAAAGGAAACTTTTCCACCATTAACTTGCATAAGCTTTATGAAACAACTTGAATCTCCTGTCATATGTATTGAGCATCCACTATCCAAGTACCATTTGACCTTTTTCTTGATAGTGACCTGCATTTAAAAAAGAAACTCAAGCTTTCTTTGGTACCCACACTTTCTTGGGTCCAATGGAGTTAGTGCAATATACGGTCTTTGCCCAATCCTTCTTAACAGGTTTCCAAACCATGGGACATTCTTTCTCAAAGTGTTTTGAGCTGTTGCACTTATAACATTTAAGAGCACTACGGCCAACAGGTTTTACAAAGACTTTTTGAAAATGATTTCTATAGAAGGCCTTTGTAGGTCTTTGTTTGATTCTTTCCTTTACTTTTGGAAAATCAATTAAAAGAATGGTTTCAAAAGTCATTCCCAAGCCTGATTTGTTAAAGTAAGATCTTTGTGCTGAAAGAATCTTTTCCAATTTCTCAGATCCTATAGAAAACCTTTTTGAAATATTTGAAATATCATTTTTCAAAAGTGTATTTTCTTTTGAAAGAGAGTCTGCATTTTCTTTCAAAGTAATAAAACTTTTATCTAAATTTTCGAACTTTTCTTTCTAAACAATCTCCTGTTGCTTCAGTGTAGAATTTTCCCTTTTTAGCTCGGAAATCCTCTTGAGAGAGGTTTTGAGACTAAGATACAGTTCATCAATATATTTAAAGACTTTAGAAAGAATTTTTAAATTACTTACCTTAATTTCACTATCCGAGTCGAGTCTATATACGTCTCGTAGTTCAGATCGATTCGATTTTGCCATTAAACAAATATTAGCATAATCATCATCACTCTCTTCGCATTTGGTATCACTCCAAGTCTCTACTTTGAGTGTCTTTCTGTATTTCTTAGCTTTTCCTTTCTTTTTCTTCAGCAAGGGACAGTTGGGTCTGATGTGTCCATTTTTCTTGCATTCAAAACAAATCACATCTTTATTGGATTCATCGTCCTTAGTTGATTTATTTTGAAACTTTTGAGAGCTTTGTTTCTTCCAATTGAATCTTCTTCCCTTTTTGTTAAGTTTTCTGAACCTTCTTATCATGAGAGCAAGCTCTTCATCGTCCATATCGTCTTCAGAATATGTAACATCAAAATCATCATTAGCTTTTAAAGCAATATATTTTTTACCTTTGGGATCTTCATCTTCATTGATTTGCTCCACTTCATAAGACTGAAGAGTGCCAACCAATTCGTCAACAGAGAGTGGCATGATCCTTTGTGTCTCCCTTATTGATGTCTTTACGTGATTCCAATCTTTGGAAAGTCCACACAACAATTTGTTAACCTTCATGGGTCCTGAGATTGGTTGACCTTGATACTCAAGACCATTCACGATTTTTGTAAAACGACTAAACATGTTAGTGATAGATTCTCCTGGCTTCATCTTGAAGGCTTCATATTGACCAAGCAAAATATTGATTCTGGTTTCTTTCACTTGATCAGTCCCTTCATACGTAATGTGCAGCCTATCCCAGACTTCTTTAGCTGTTTCACAAGAAGATATTCAGTTATATTCAATTAGAGATAATGCACAATATAAGGAGTAAATTGCTTTTGTATCAAGAGCTTGTCTCTTGGTTATCTCTTCTTGAGTCATCTCGCTAGCCTCTGCAACTTCTTTTTCCCTTTATGATACTGTTATAACTTTAGGAATGATTCATTTGTCTACCACATCCCATTCCAGAGGATCTTTCGATCTTAGGAATGCTTTCATCTTGTTTTTCCATATGTTGTATTCCTTTCCATCAAAATAAGGCGGTCTGGTGTTGCTTTGCCCTTCAACCAAACCTGGAGCCAACATACTAGCCATGGATCTTTAACTCTGAAGTAAAAACACTTCAATATAAATGAGTACACAGGCTCTGATACCAATTGATAGTGCTAGTACGAGCACCTAGAGGGGGGTGAATAGGTGCACAAACAACTTTTGAAAAATATAGTATAAAACTTTACTTTTAACCTGAGTCTGATTGATAATAGACTTTGTAGAGAAAATCAAACTCTAACAATTAAATAGAGTTGTGAGCAAAATAAAAGAGTTCAGGGAAGAGAATAAGAACACTAGGTTTATAGTGGTTCGGCTTAATCCAAGCCTACGTCCACTCTCCCACACTGACAGCCCACCAACTGGATTTCACTATGAATCGAAAGAGTCGTTACAGTATCATGTCCTTGATTCCATAGTCTAGAGACTCTACTACACTTCCCTAAGGCCTCACAAATGTCTAAACTCTCTTTTGAGTACAAACTTTCACTCAACAATTGAATCAGCAAAGAACAAGGAGCTTCAGACTTTGGAATTTATCTATCGTGCACACACTCGAATAACTAGAGCATCTTCCTTATATACTCCTCCATGCCTTCATATCCGTTGGCACCTTCCAAAGGAGTTCTTCCAATCTACCCGTTGGACAAAATCAATTAGAGAGATCTCGAGTTACTTAAGGAATGTGATGATAGCCCACCAATCTTGCTCGCCCATACAATCAGGATCTAGGTTTCCATAAGTAGAACCTTCCAAGTATATTTCGCCAATCAACGGATCCAATTTACTCGTATTGATTTCAAAACGAATAATAGATCTTGAGATGCTATCTCCAGCCGTGAGAACTTCTTTAGCCACTCGAATCAAATCCTTAAAGAAATACTCAATTCTGGATAAGTCTTCTTCGTTGGTCTAGAAACTGTCAATGAGGGCGGACTTTAAAACTTGAGTCTGGCGATCTTCCGACTTTGACGGAAGAGTCTGCAAGTCTTCAGACTAGACTGAAGGAAATGTTTTGTCAGCTTCAAAACAAATAAGGAAGTTTCCTCCAATAGGAAGAAGAGTTCAGATTCAACAAATGCGATGTCCATGGTCACATGAGTTTTCTTCATGTCTGGATTATAGCAGTGATATCCCTTTTGGTGGGTTCCATAGCCAAGAAAAAGACACTTGACAGCGCATAGGTCGAGCTTTGTTTGCTGATTCTTATGCAGGTGGACATAGGCCACACACCCAAACACCTTGGGAGGTAAAGTCAAGACTGAGAGAAGTGAAACAAGCGTTGAAAGAGCTTGGAGCAGGGTCTAGAATGCCAATACGCGGGAGGGCATGCGATTCATCAGATGCATAGCAGTAACCACCGCCGCATCCCAAAACCAATTCGGAACCTGCCCACCCCCATGAGGAGTGCCCTTGCTGTCTCCATGATATGATGGTTTTTCAATTCGACAACACCAATCTGCTAGGGTGTCTAAGTGCAAGAGGTCTCATGAATTAACCTATGATCTTCAAAATAACCCGTGAGGGGTTGGTTAATATATTTGTCGTCGTTGTCACTGCAAAGGACACAAATTTGAGTTCCAAATTGAGTTGTGACCATGCGTTGAAATACACGAAAGATTGTCCCTACTTCATCTTTATGTTTCATTAAATATAACCAGGTTATCCTAATACAATCATCCACAAAAGTTACAAAACAATGAACGCCAGACATAATAACCATTAGTGAAGCACTCCACACATTAGAATGTATTAATGAAAAAGGAGTTGGGCTCTTATTAAAACTCAATGGAAAAGAAGCACGATGGCTTTTCGCCAAAATGCAAGTCTCACAGTGAATTTCGGAATTCGACAAACTACCGAACAAGTCTGGAAATAATTTCTTTAAACACACAAAAGATGGGTGTCCTAAATGATAGTGCCATAACCAAATTTCTTTCTCCTTAGCAATATACTGACTGCAGGTGTGGTATGCCCAGCTTTCAATGAAGCCATCAACAAAGTATAGTCCCTCCCTCTCAGTACCACATCTAATAATCTCCTTCGTGAGGATATCCTGAAATAAACAAAAGGAGGGATACATGAACATATTGTAATTCAATTCATCAGTGATTTGTCCCATAGAGAGCAATCGATTAGACAAGGATGGCACTAGCAAAGTATGAGATAATGATAAAGATGGTGAAAGTTCAACACTGCTAGCCCCCAACACAGGAAAACTACGACCATTGGCATTATATATATATATATATATATGTTGTCTCCTCGGAGCGGCGTGGTGCAAGAGATCATCGAGATGGGGTGTCATGTGATTAGTAGCGCCTAAATCAACAATCTACCCATCTTTATCTCCAGCTTGAGAAGTACTAACAAGCACAAACCCATTGTTATCTGTAGGATTGGAATTAGGTGCAATTGTGGAGTCTAACTGCGGCACCAAAGATAAGAAGGAATCACCTATGGCCAAGGAAGCTTGTCCCTTACCCATCGGATTGTCAACCTTCTTTTTAGCCTGTAACTCCTTCCACTACTCAGGATAGCCATGCAACTTGAAATAGGTCTCCTTCGTATGTCGGGAATTCCCGCAGTGAGTACAACCCCCTGCTGCTACCGGTTGCGGCTTAGCTTTCAAACCAGTGCTAGAGCGCCCTCCCTTGGGCGGAAAAGAAATAGGCACCATTTGTAAAGTAACATTTCCAGCACTGAATTCTGGAAATTGCCAGCCTATTTTTCTGCTATGCGACATCATAGCAGCAGTAGCGGGAGACTGGGGTGTGCCATCGTAACGGCCTGGCGCATGTCTTCTCTTCTTACTCGTGCATAGGCTTGTTCGACTGTAGGAAATGGTTGCATCCGCAATACATCAGCCCGAACCTTGTCGAGGCGATCATCCAGACCATCCAAGAACAAATAATCACGATCTTCCTGAACCGAGGTGTTTTATCTATCAATATCACAAGCGTAGGTCATGGGATTAGGCCAGCCAAAGTCAACTTCTCACCAAAGTCCTTGAAGATCATTATAATACTTTTCAATGGGTCTTATCGCCTGCTTCAATCGGGTCAGGCGTTGTTTTAAATCGTCCACTTGGGAGATGTCGATACCATCAAAGAGTGTCGTAGACATTGCATCGCAAACCGCTATTGCAGTGGGGTATTGGATGAAGTTGCCAATCAGTGTGGGATCCATGGAATTGGTAAGCTTGCTCTTCACGGTTGAGTCGTTAGTCTTCTTCTGAAAGCCAGAATCATTCGGAAAGGATTGGGGAAGAACCCCAATAATATATCCCAACTTGTCTTTGCCAGAGATGTACATCTCGACAACTTGGGACCAAAGACCATAGTTGCTTCCATCTAACTTGATAGTAATCGGGGGAGCCAGAGTTTAACATGAGATTGTAGGACATGATGTTGGGACGGGACCTGGGTCAAACGCTCAATAGGAGCATCAGTATTCGAAGTTCTTCCTTGTGCTATCAGGGGAAGAACATCGCTGGTCGGGTTTGTATCTGCCATAGGGCCATATAATGGCAAGAAACAAACGTGGTGGTGGGTAGTGCAGGTGGGATAAAACGGCGCAGCAACTGCTTGCTGTCAGTGCGCGGATATGACAATCTACAATGATGTGGATGGAATTTGTCAGCGCGGCACCCGTATTGACACAACACGATTGCGGCGATCTTCAAAAAGTCTGGTCGGAGCAGCAATGAAGGTCGTGGCAATGGCGTCTGAGTGATCGGATTGAGTATACAGTCCCTTCATCGGTGGCTCTGATATCATGATAGAAAATAGGAAGGAGGAGGAAGAACCGAAGAAATGGAGAAAAGCTTTTTTGTATATCTGTGACTTGTTTCAATTACATGTACAAAGCTCTTTATATAATACAAGTATTAATAACAAATAGAAAGAAAATATTCTAGACTGGTCTAAGGAATGAAATCCAATCCCAAATTGATTCATTCAATCAACTGCAATCTTGGACTGATATTGCATATCTTCTAACAGTATGACACTACATATCGATAAAAGTTCATAGATAACTAGTATCATTATGTCTTTGAATAGAGACCACATGGCATTTACGTCTTGCTTCAAAGAAGGAAAAGGATGTCGATCCAATACATTTTGCAAATTCAATTACTTGTCGCGATGCAAAATGCTGGAAATAGTTGTGAAATCAGATCTTCCCAAAAGCCTACTTGTAAGTATTTCTGGTGCCACAACTCCAAACTATAGACATTGTACTATTCTTATGACGTTCATAGAGAAGCTAGCTCTGTAGTAAAAATGATAAATCACATGGTTGGGATTAGTGAAACCTACAAAATATTCAAAAGGCGATCATTGTCATGACTAAAAACCAAACACAATACCACATGAAAAAGTGACTTCGAAACATACCATCTTTCGTGAATGCTCCAAGTTTCTTGACACTAAGATTGTGAAGTTGCTCCAAGCTGACTGTAGAGAATGGCATTTCCATGGGTACTTGAACGTGAAGCTCACATGAGACTTGTCCCACAGTCAGTTGAAGCCGTGAATCAGCTTGCAAGCATGCGAACACTAGCTTGGCGATCAAGACCACGTTTTGTGCATCTTGAAGACAAAATCTAGAAGGTGAGAGATGTTGATCTAGCACATCCTTCAACATTATCGGCAACTCAGATTGGGAGGACAATGAACATTCCCAAGAGACGTGATATCTTGGATGCTTTTCCATGATTGTCTCTAATACGACGACTCCAAAGCTATACACGTTGCATTTTTTGGTAGGAACTGTAGAATAAGCCAGCTCTACAAGTAGAAAATTCACAGGTTTTTGTCACCTCAATCATAAGCTGTATTCAAGTTAATAACGCTACTTCCCATGACATGATGATTACAAGTACAAATTTATAATTTATCTACACTTACAACATTGATTTGATCATGGGAGTTGATGTTTCGACAAAGTTTGACGAAATTTGTTCCGACACTTAAAGTAAGAGCATCTTTAGGTAACACGAGCTTAATATCTTTGAAGTGAATCGATTATGATATTTTTCCTCATTTACCAATTCTTAGTTACTGGGGAAACCGAAAAGCTTTCTATCTGCACTGAAATTGAAAACTTTGATGGAGTACACAAATTTCTATAAGAAGATTAAATAACTAAAGAACTGCACCATACCAGCAGAATTTCAGTTATGGAAGGGATGTCTGACACCAACGTCATTAAAAATTGTAAAAATTACAAAGTACCTGTGAAAATATATCCGATGATGCTAGCAAAAGCAGTCTAGTTTGATGAATTTGGCCTCAAAAGTCTTGCAGTGCCAAAATCGAAAACACAAGCCTCATAATCACGATCCAATAGAATGTTGTTACTGGTCAAGTCTCAATGAATCAACCAAGGCAAACATTCATGATGCATATAGGACAATGCATCCACAACTCCTCGGACCATATTTCCTCTCTTGTCCCATTGGAATTCAATTGCTCTTTCATCATCGTTTAAAGTTGTTCTCAAGCTCCCTCTTTCCATGTACTCGTACACCAAAAAACAACTTTCTACATGAGAGCGGAACCCATAAAATTTCATGATATTACGATGGCGTATATTTCTTAAGGCTTGAATTTCCCTTCCAAATGATATCAAATCAATGATCTCATTATCTTCCTAAGATGATGAGGTTTACTTGACAGCAATCATTTGATCTTCTAATATCTTGACTTCATAAACAGTTCCATATGCTCCTTCACCCACATAGTACTTGGAGTCAAATCCTCCCATGGCCTCAACAATTTGATCATAAAAAACCTTGTCATCATAACTCAAAATACACATAAAATCCAAATCATTTGCCCATTCATTGTTCTCTCTCTTAATAATCCTTATTCGACGGGATTGATGATTACAAGAACGGTCAAGGTGCAAGAGAGATGGAGAAACCTCAAAAGTGAGAGAAAGAGGACAACTATGATTCTAGTATTAATGCATCCGATGCTTTTCTTGCTCACAGTAGAATTGCTTTTTGATAACCCAACAACATTTCCACGGAGCCCTTTGTTATGTTGAATTGCCTCAGATGGAGCCTTAATGATTGATATTTGGGAGACAATCTTCCAGGTCATTGTAGGATATATCAATGGAAGTCAAGGCCAACATATCACTAAAAACATGTGCAATAAAATCATAGAAGCTATTGTGGGAGAAATTTAGAACTTGCAGCATTCTCAACTTTCCAAACTCTCTTGGTATGTTTTTAGTCAACATATTATGACTCAAGTTGAGAACCTCAAGGAACTGTATGTTGCCTAACTCAAAAGGGATGTCTCTCCTAAATTTGTTTCTGCTCAAGTTCAGGCTCAACAAGCTTTGGCATGAGCTTAGCTGCACCAGTATCAATCCACTCAAATTGTTGGATGCCAAGTTTAGATGTGCCAAATGAGATAATAGTCCAATCTCAGTTGGGACATTTCCCGTGATCGCATTGTTGCTTAGATCAAGTTCTAACAACAATGATAGGCTTCCCAATTCCCTTGGAATCTCCCCACTTAAAATATTTAATGAAAGGTCCGATTTTTGTAATTGAGCCATTCTTCCAAATATTGCCGGTATATCACCAAAAATGATGTTGTTTGATATCCTTAAACTTGTCAAATTATGACAATGCTCCCATTTCCACGAAAGTTTGCCAATCAAATGATTGTGGCTCAAGTCCACATAACTTAGATGCGGATATACTCCAAAAGCTTCTGTGATGTTTCAAGTTAGTTGGTTTCCTTCTAGTCTCAATCTAATTAATGTGCTATAGTTCTCTAAGCTTGTTGGGATGGGGCCCTTGAAATGATTGTTGAAGATGGTGAAATATTACAAGGATCCCCCAGAATACACATCCTCTAGTAGTTCCCCCTCTAATTCATTATTAGATGGATCCAACTTGAACAAACATGTTAACTTATTAA
Organism: Eucalyptus cloeziana; assembly: GCA_014182715.1. Lineage (NCBI taxonomy): Eukaryota > Viridiplantae > Streptophyta > Magnoliopsida > Myrtales > Myrtaceae > Eucalyptus > Eucalyptus cloeziana. The sequence continues at coordinate 14,165,053 of CM024636.1, forward strand.
ATTCAAAAGGCGAGGAACCAATGAATTTATTGTCATGAAGGCTTAATGCAGTTAGATTCGCCAAGCTTCCAATTGATGCAAGGATTGGACCGGTCAAATTATTAGTGGCTACATCTAATGCTTGAAGAGATACTAAAGTTCCTAAACTCTTGTGGATTAAGCTTGAAAGATGACTTAAGTAAAGGTCTAAAATTTTTAGATTGCTCAAGTTTTGCATAGACGATGGTATTGGATTGACCAAATCATTCTATGAGAATTCCAATCCCTTGAGAGGTACCAATCTCCCAATTTCTTGACGGATCAAGGACAAGAGTGCATTTCTATTCAAGTAAAGGACAGATAAACTTGTCAAGTTTTCTATAGAAAAAGGAATCGAGCCATTGATTTTGTTGTGTCCCAGGTAAAATTTGGTAAGAGAAGTGAGCTTCCCTATTTATGAAGAAATTGACCATGATAGTCTATTTCCCCATAAGCTAAGAACCTTCAAGCTCCTCAAGTCGCATATTTCTTGTGGCACGAACCAAAAAGGTTATTCCTTGAAATGCCTAGATAGGTTAAGTTGCCTAATTTCTCGAGAAAAAGTAGGGATTGGACTAGTCAAATAATCTTGGAAGAGACTAAGGTCCATTCATTTCGCGGAAAATGGGCCATTTCCGGAAAATATTTTCCCAAAAGTCATTTTCCAGGAAAATGACTATATTTTCCAGTGTTCGACTGAAACCTAAACTTTGAGTGGAAAATATTTTCCACCGTTCGTTAGCTAATTTAATTGTTTGGAAAAAATTATCCAAAAATTGAATTTTAATATTTTAATTGACAAAAAAATTAGTTTTATTTTTTATATTTTTTGAAAAATGAAATTTTAATTATTTGTATTTTTAAAAATCAAAAATTTTATTCTTTTATTCTTTTTCTTTCTTTTTTTTTTTCTTTTTCCTTTTTTCTTTTCCTTCCTCCTTCCTCCTCCTTCCTCCTTCCTCCGCCCGTCGCACGCGTGACAATGACCGTGGGCTGCCGGCGCCGACCAAGACCCGGCCGCGGATTCGACGTGCTTGCCGAGGTTCGCCGGCTCGGGTGAGCCACGAGCTCGCCAAATCTGGCAGCGGAGCTCGGGCTCACCTAGATCGAGCCCGAGCTTCACCGCCAAATCCGGCGAGCTCGCAACTCGTCGAGCCGGCGAACCTCTAGCAAGCTCGGGCGAGGCCCGAGTCCCACCCGGCTTGCTATATCCGGCAAGACGAGCTCCACCCCAGCGGCGAGGCTCCGCCCCGCCCGATCTGGCGAGGCCCAAGCTCACCGGGCTCAGGCGAGCTCAGCTTCCCCAGGTCGGGCTAGGCAGAGCCTCACTAGCTTGGGGCGAAGCTCGAGTTGGCTAGCGGCCGCAGCCGACCATCGTCGTGGCAGGCGACCAGCCAAGGCTAAGGTAGAAAGATGAAAAGGAAATAAAGAAAAGAAAAAAAGAAAGCATAAAATTAAAACAAAAATGTGTTGGTGAAAAGAAGCAAGGAGGAAGAAGTTATGAAAAATGTTTTCCACTTTTCAAAAGTGGAAAACATTTTCCTCATCTTTGAAGGTTATTTTTTCCAATGATGGAAAATATTTTCCTTGAGTAGTTTATTTTCCGTAAAACGAACACCGGAAAATCCGGAAAACGTTATCCTGGAAGTCATTTTCCGTTAAACGAACGAAGCCTAAGTAAAGATAAATTTGTCAAGTTTCCACGGGAATAAGGAATTGAGCCAATAAGACTGTTGACTGCTAGGTCAAGTTCAATCAGGGAAGTGAGCCTTCCGATTTTTGAAGGTATGGATCGTGAGAGTCCATTTTGCCATAAATAAAGTGTCGCGACCTTACCTTGGGTGCACCACCTAGAGTTTGGCTAATGGACTACCAAGCCTAGACTTAGCTTGGACTCTCTCAAGACCATATCAACTCGTGACTTAGATTCAAGTTCTTAACATATATAGAATTTTTCAATTATGAGTCGCCACTAATTTATTTTTAGTGGGTTGATTAGAAACCCAGATAAAGTAACAGGTGATTTACTTTACTCCTGTGAACTAGAGATTATGAGTTCAGGGACTTGATTACATTTGATTTCTATAGCGCCCTTTCAGTACCTGAATTGATTTTAACTTTCTTTTCTAACATGTGATGTGACCATGTGAGTGCGCAATCCACCAATTTAACACCCAATAAAGTAATAAATAAATTGCAGAACTTACCTCATAGCAACGAAAGTTGTTAATTAGAAAATCACATCAACAACCTATTCATGATTTCTAGTTAACATGCAATTACTTAATTTTTATTTTCACTTGTTTAATGAGAATCATGCTTTATGCAATGCATGCTACTAATCTAACATGATGTGTGACATGACAT